>BDSI01000213.1:0-121260 GCA_003117195.1 Eudorina sp. 2006-703-Eu-15
CCCGCTCCCCCTCCCCCCTCCCCTTCCTTCGGGGGAGTCCCGTCTTCCCAAACGCCGCCCTGCCCCCTGGGTTTGTGTCCCCCGTTTCGTCCCCCGTTTCGTCCCCCGTTTCGTCCCCCGTTCCGTCCCCCACCTGTCGCCCGGGCGCACATCCTCCTCCTGCAATGTGAAGCTGTGGCGGTAGCAGCCGGTGGGGTTGTCCAGGGAGGGCACAAAGGGGGGGTCCAGGGGGATGGGGTAGACGAAGTTGGTGTAGATGGGGGTGCCGTGGCCAGCACACTCCCAGTTGAGGGGCACGGGGATCTGCGGCGGGGCATGAAGGGGCAGGGGCAGTTGGGGGAGTTGGGGGAGTTTGGGGGGGGGAGGGAGTAACAGATGGTCTGGAGGGGGCGGGGATGGGTTCTCCGCGACTATGTGGGTGAGGGCGGTAGGGGCGGTAGGGGCGGTAGGGGCGGTAGGGGCGGTAGGGGCGGTAGGGCGGTAGGGGCGGTAGGGGCGGTAGGGGCGGTAGGGGCGGTAGGGGCGGTAGGGGCGGGGGTCACCTGCGGGCGTTTCCTGCGCAAGGGGGGAAACAACCCCGGGGGGGGGGGACCAACCAGGGGGGGGAAACAACCCCGGGGGGGGGCAACCCGGGGGGGGGACCACCCCGGGGGGGAAATAACCCCGGGGGGGCCGCAACCCGGGGGGGGGAAACAACCCCGGGGGGGGGCAACCCGGGGGGGGGACCACCCCGGGGGGGAAACAACCCCGGGGGGGGGGAACCAACCGGGGGGGGGGAAACCAACCCCGGGGGGGGGGGCAACCCGGGGGGGGGGACCACCCGGGGGGGAAAACCCGGGTGGTGGTGGGGGGAAACAACCCGGGGGGGCCTGTCGGATTGAGGGCCGCTCCTTGAGGTGGTGCTGCCCCGCCCCGGCCCCTGCCCCTGCCCCGGCCCCTGCCCCGCCCTGCCTCGGCCCCCGCCCTGCCCCCCCCCGTTCAGCGGGAGGACCGCGGCGACGTAGCCGGGAGGGGTGGTCTGTCCGGCCGCGGTCAAGCGCCCCTCGAGCTCACACCAGCAGATCCGGGCGAACCGAGCACGCGTATTCCCTTCACCGACTGGCTGTGGCGGTGGCCGTGGTGGTGGCCGTGGTGGTGGTGGTGGTGGACAATGGTGGTGATGGCGGTGGACGATCCTGTGCGGTCGGGGCAGGGGTACCTCCATAGGGCCCTCTCACCGAGGTCCAGTCGGCGGCGGTGTACGACGGCTGCGGGAAGTCCTCGGGCACCGCCTCCGGGTTGCGGTACAGCTTGAACGCCCAGTCGCACCCGGACAGCGGCCGCACGCGGGACCCGGGGGGGCCGGCGGCCACGCCGCGCGCGGCCAGTTCCTCCGCCGTGGCGGCGCGGCGCCGCTCGACGTCGGGCGTGACGCACAGCGGCGCGGCGGCGGGGTCGGGGAGGCTGGCTGCGGGGCCCACGGAGGGTCGGAATACGGCGACGGCGGCATCGGCGTCGCAGAAGGAGCGCAGAGGGGCGTGTGCCGCCCGTTTGTTGATGCCGAGCACGGCGGGGTTCTCCCAGTCGGGAGCCGCGGCGGCCGCACGGGCTGCCCGCATCGTGAGGTCAGCGCTGCGGTTCCTAGATGGGAGAGACACGGCAGGGAAGCTGCTCCGAACCGAAACAGGCCAGATTTCCAGAGCAAAATAGCCGAAATTTTAAAAACGAGATAACACCTTCTACGGAGCGTTTCGGGGGTGTCAAGCTCACGGCGAACGGTACCGGCTGTAACGTCGCAGTTGGACCAAGTAGCTCAGATCTCGCTTCCCTGACCACTCATAATCCTTGCCAAAAATGAGATGTGATGATCCATAATAATTTTATGATCTTCAGGTCATGTAGCGTTTGCGAGAGCTGCATACGACATGGTCATGTGAGTTCGTTTTAGGCGTTACGGGCTTCGGAGGCTTCGGAGCCCAGGCCCCCTGACCTAGTTGTGACGCTCATGGGCGGAGCCTCTTCATGGTTCACGTCAGGGCCCTGCGGCCCCTCCGCGACGCGTTCGGGCTGTGTTCGACCAAGCACCCAAGGGTCAGGGCCGCGACGCGCTGACCCGGACACGTCGATGCGGCTGTGTGTCCACTGCCCAGGTCCTTCCTGCCACTGAGCGCGTGTGGCAATGCCCTGCCCGCTGTGCCGTTCGCCCGTTCCGCGGCCCTCGGAAGGTGCTGAACGCCTTTAGCCACGGCTTGTAACTCTATATGTCCCCAAGGACGCCCGCTCAGGGCCCACAGGGGGACGCCTCAGGCGCCGACGCCTCCGACCTGGTTCGCCGCGATAGTCTGAGTCCCCCCAGCTCCATTCCCAGGCCCCAGTCATTCATAGGTTAGGGTTTTAGGGTTTAGGATTTGCACGTTGGGTAGAAACGGGTGGATCAATTGGGTTGCGCCGCGTTGGCCGGTGGGTGAGGACGGCATCTAGGCGAGAGGTAACAGAAAAAGCAACTTGATAGTGGTGAGCTTTACACAGGTGAGGAATGAATATGAATGTGCTGTCCAAGTGCTTCGATGGGCGACCGAACGAACCGTCAATCCAGGGGGGCGCACCGGCGGTCCAGTGCCCGCAGGGGCCATAGCTCCGCCGCGCCCACCGGCAGGCCGCCGATCAACTGCACCACCGCACACCTCCAGGGGAGGCGTCCTTCGGCGCCGGCGCACGCCCCGACTATTTCCCTACCCAAAATAGAGCTTTATGAGCACGTCAAGATGGTGAAAGGCGCCGAACGCCGCGCCCCCAAATCCACGCCTTGCGCCGAGGCAAGCGTCACCGGCCGCCAAACCTCCTCCTTGCAACACCAAACCGCGACCCCGACGCGCCGGGCCATGGGCCACGCCTGCGTCGGGGCGGCGCCAGGTCCACAGCCGCAGGGCCACAAGCAAGCAGCCTCTGACTCGTCGCCCAACAACCCTCAGAGGAGGGTGCACGCGCCTCGCGAGGGGGGGCCGGGCGCGCCCCGCGACCAGGGCGCCACCCGGCCCAAGAAATTAAAATCATGTGTGGGGAGAGCAACCGCTGTGGCCAACACACACTCACACGCACAACCAAACCAACAAGTCCAGCAGCCTTGTCTGTAAGTGAAGCCACGATGGAACCAACGACGACGGGTACATAACCAACACGAATAAGAGATAGTACAAACTCTATGGTGTTCAACCATTATGCAGATCAGAACTGATACACAACACAGCCGCACAAGACGAGGGGGGTTCACCCGAGAGAGGACACAGCGCGCAGACATGGAATGAAGGTCGACCGGAGCTGTAGCCGCAACAGCGACGAACGACGCCTTCATCCCAATTATAGGATGTGGAGCACAAGACGAAATAATGGAATGAGTCGAGTACAAGCATGCTGGGCTTCTTCTCCGCAAGGCCCCATTGACAGTACCATGATTTGATTAATGAGCAGTTCAAATAAGTAGTGAATCCAACCGACAGGACTCGTGCAACAATCGCCGACCTGACCCTCCACAGAACGGATGCGCAGGGGGGCGGGCAGCAGCGTGGGGGGATACGCGCCCCCCCGCGCCGGAGAGCCGCACCGGGGCAGCGCGGGGGTGCTGCACAGCTGCCTCGCAAGAGACACCCGCGGGCAACGCGCCCCACGGCCTCTGTTCGAACCCAGCCGGTGTCCCCCTCCACCACCGCGGCACGCGACGCAGAGACGCGGGGAGCGGTACGTCGTCCTGCCGCCTGCTGCCGCCGAGCCCCCACCCCGCTCCACCCCACCACAACATCCTCGACCCCCATCCGAACGATTGCGACTCCGGCGCCACATAGGTAGGGATCTCTTCGCTAGGATTTCCGTTGTTCGTCTCGCATACGCGCGCGCGGCGTCGCGCGCGGCACCGTCCCTCCTGCCAGGAAGCCCGGCAGCAAGGCGCTGCCAGGATCCATCCCCCCCCCGTGCACTCAGTCTCCTGCATCCACCTGCCAAGATCAGAAGCCTTAGAGGCCGAGCCACCGTTCCTGAACCCCCAACCGACACTGTATTGCTCTGATGTGTGAATCTATATGTGTTGAGATTCGGTTCCCACCGCCACGGGCCCCCCCTGTGTGTTGTATGTGACTATAAAGCGCCGTTTCCCCCCTAGGAAGATCAACTGAAAAATGTCCCCGCCCACCCCCGCAACACCGCGGCAGCTGCTTCAAAAACCGTCTCTTCGTGGCCCATCCGTCGTCATGTGAAATACAGAGCCGACTGCTACTAAAACTTTGCGTGCGCAGTTCAGGAATGGCGTCGAAGCCAAGCGCACCGCGCTAGCTGCCTGCAGTTCAGTACCTTGGGATCACCAAAAACCGGCGGCGGGGCGGCAGTGGTATGGCAACGACACATAACAAGCTGACACACGGACGGGACACGCGGACAGTGCACAAAAACACCCGGGCCGCCTTTACTACTACACGCGCAGGGCGCACCTTCACACGGGACAAACCCCCCCAGAGATATCCGCGCTGTCCTACGCAAGCAACCGCATTACCATATTACGGCTTGCGTTCCTGGCGGTTATTTCAGGATGGGGCCATTCCATCGCTTCTGGAGGTTCTGACTTGCCTACGATTGCGTGAGCAAGCGCGCCCGCACCGCCCCGCACCAAAGCCCCCCACCATGTGCGTGATCCAACACCCCGGCACCGAGTAAGGTGAGTGAGGGATCTGTGGGTGACCAGGTGAAAACTCCCCAAATCGTGAGGTGATTGACGCGCTGTGATAAACCCATCCCGCGGACAGGCGGTCGGACAGGGCCCCGAAACTCGCCAGCAGCAGCAAGCCCGCACCGGCAAGCCCGCCGCCCGCACCGCATCACCCGCCCGACCCACCCACTTTGCTCGCGGCACATAGCGAGGCAAAGGCAGGTACCCTACCACCGCCGGCAAGAAACCAAGGTGCCGGCAACCCGCGATGCCCCCGCAGCGCACCCTCAAGGCGCAACCACAGCTGCAACCACAGCGAACAGGCAACCATGACGCCGCGCCTGCGCTGGGACAAGTACTACTACGCGCCCCCGCAAACCCTGTCCCCACCTCTTGTTGCCCCAACGGCGGCGGTGCGCGGTGCAGAGCCGCCCGCCCCAGGGCGACCCGCCGCAAATGATAGCCGCCACCGCCTGGCCCTTTCGCCCTTTGGCGCGGGGGGGGGCCGCTCGACCGTGCGACCGCGGACGGATAGGGAGGAGACGGTGAAGGGGGCGGGGACGGGGACGCCCGCGGCAGAGCCCGGCATTGCGGACCATTAAAAAACGCCCCGTCGCGCGAGTTTGAGTCCTAATGCCGCACCGCGCCGTCGCCGACTGCCCCGGCCCGCGCGCCCGAGAGCCTCTGCAGGATGAACGCGTGCGCAATGTTGACCGCGCTCCGCGCGCCCGAAATCGTGACGCGCCGCATCGAGTCCGGCGAATGACCCTCGGCGGCGGCGGCGGTGGCGGCGGACGCCGGCTGCGTCGACGGCGCGGCGGCGGGCGGCCGGCGGGCGATGTGGATGCTCACGTTGAGCAGGCGCTGCATCCAGTGGAGGGTCTCGCCCCCGCGGCCTGCGGGCATGACCCGTGGAAGCACAAGGGCAGTGAGGGGGTCGAGGGGTCAGCCGCAGCAGGGCGTGTAAAAGCTAGGGAGACTTAGGGGAGCGCAGTGCGATCGGTCGTCTTCGTGGGGCCAGCCGTGGTGCGATTGATGGTGCGGGGGGAACGCCGAGCGACGTGCTAGCTGGCGTTGCGGGCCAAGGCGGCGCATACACCTGTCCGCAACAGACTCGCGAGGGTCAGTCACGATGTGTTCTAGTCAGTCACAATGTGTTCGTAACACATCGCGCTATCGGATATCTGCCTACGACGCGCGCCAACCCCGGCACGGACGTCCCTGCCCACCGATCAACAGGCCGATGCGGTTCTCCGGCACCTCGATGCTGACCTCCAGCCGCGGGCCCAGCACAACCGGCTGTCCTGGATGCATGGGCGGCGCTGGGCCGGGGCCGAGGGCACCGGCATGCGCAGCCGCGGGCAACGGCGCCTGCGCGTTCATGGGCGCCGGCGGCCCCAAGTGTGCTGTCTGGACGGCAGCGGCCATGGGCATGCTGGGGAGCCGGGGCAGCCCGCGCATTGGGTTGGGCGCTGGCGGGGCGGTAGCCATGGGCATGGCCATGGGCGCGTGCGCCATCCCCACCGGCGCTGCCGTCAGGGACAGCACCGGTGCGGGTGCGGGTTGCAGCTGCTGGAGCGGAAAGTACACGAACGCGGATGCACCCGCCGGCGGCTGCTGCGCGTACAGGGGCTGGGCCGTCCCCGGCGCGAGCGCTGTTGGCGGCTGCAGCTGCTGTTGCGGGATGGGCTGCGACTGCTGTTGTTGTTGCTGCTGCTGTTGCAACAGGCCCGGCGGGTTGCGCAGATGCCCGGTGCGGGCGAGGAGGGCCAACCGACTGCTTGGGAACACCCCCTCGAAGGCCGGCTCCCCGGGCTCAACGAAGGGCCTCATAAGCAGCTGCACGGTGACCAGCAGCGGACAGGAAGCAACAGTAAAGACAAGCTGCGGTATTGAAGTAAGAACCCGTGCAAACTCGTTTACATGACGAGGTGGTCGCAACGCATGGCATTCCTTGTGCAAAACGGAATACCGACCAGATCAGAGCATATCTGGGTAAGAATCCAGCCGTTGGATTGAATGTATGACTTCAGCTTACCCTGTCGACAATGAGCCCCATAGCCCGAAGACTCTGTAAACAGCCACCCGAAATCGTTGCAATCCGCTCTCGAGGCAAGTCGGCGTTCCTGTCTGGCTCAGCTGAAATGCTGATGTTGGCGTCTGCCTGCGCGGTGATACCTCGCACAGTGCGCCCTCCTGAGCCAAGGATATACCCGCAAACGCTGGACGGAAGAACGAGCTTCCACTGGTTGCTGACCCCCATGAAGACGGCTTCCAAAGGCATTGGTCCTGGCATGCCCAGGCAACCAGATATTGCAA
This sequence comes from Eudorina sp. 2006-703-Eu-15, assembly GCA_003117195.1. Lineage (NCBI taxonomy): Eukaryota > Viridiplantae > Chlorophyta > Chlorophyceae > Chlamydomonadales > Volvocaceae > Eudorina > Eudorina sp. 2006-703-Eu-15. Next base: position 6,992 of record BDSI01000213.1, read on the forward strand.
ACAGAGCCGTTAAGCATGAGCCGAGCGTCCCTGTAACTATCAACACCCTGTCGGATGTTCCAGGGTAAAGCTCATTTGGTCTTGACAGCTGTATGCGTGCGCCTCCAGAGACGAGCTGCAGCTGGTCGCGGTTGTGTCCGCCACGGCCAATTATGCTACCCGCCAAGGCGTTCGACACGCAAATCTTCATCAAAACCACCTGACCGCCCACTTCATCCACTGCGCCATGTCGGTAGCGCGAAAGAGGTCCCGTCAGCACGTGCTCGGTCACCACGGCCTGAGATTCAAAGGCCCAAGGCCCCAACATCGGCTAAGCGCCTGGCCCGCCCCCCGAGCTTGACGCCCTCCAGATCATGCGCGCCCGATAAATCAGGCTGAGGTGGCTGCAAGCGAAGACCGGCTACGCTGCTCAACGCGAACCTGCTGCGACAAAAGGCGGCTGTGGTGAGCTTGCAGCGCTGACCTCCTGGACAAGAAAAGTTGCGCATACCTGTATGCGGGCTGAGGCAACGCCTACTGCCTCAGCCGCGCACCCAGCGCAGCTACGAGGCCGGTTGTCAGCGAAGTCCAAATATGGTGCCACCAGACGAGGCACCTAGTCAAATGACAACCAGCTATGGATAAATATTATTTTGGGAAGCGCCTGTACAGAAACCCAACTGAGACTGAAGTCTACAGTAAATGGCTAGAGTCTTTTTGGCGGACTGACCAAAGGTACTGCACACGACGAGCGACTTGCACTTTTTTCTGCAGGTTTCTCCACGGGCGACGTAAACCATCTGACCATTTGGCACACACCTATTCCTAAAGGAAGTGCCAAAAAAATTCAACATCCTTATTTGCTCGTCTGTACGCATTGGGAACAGTTGTCATCATCCCGTTATGAAGCCCAAGGTCACTAGCTCCGATATGACTTTTCCTACGCAACACAATCATATTAAAATACCGCATGACCCCTTGGCATCGTGCATTATGAGGAGATGTTGCTCCAGATGTTCCCTTACCTGAACGCATCCAAATTTTACCAAATGAAATAGTTAAATATATGCACCATGGCGGAGGCATAGGTCGTGTGACCTTCCATGAGTCAATCTACATAGCTCGTCAACGACCGGGCACCACCCTCCCAGAATTCACAGAAAAACACTTTACGCAGTCCAAAATATAGGCCATTTCAATTAAGGTGGATACACACGGTTACATGTTGTACGCAATGGGCTTCGCTGCAATCAACGGGCATGTCACACATTTGCAGCCGAGGGCGCAAAACGCAACAGTGAACATCTAAAATAATTGCAAGCAGTCGTTTAATTTTCGTGCTGTCGCATGAGCAGCAGATGCACGCTGCTCTTACAGGCAACACTTCCGCATTTCATACGCTCCGTGGGTCCAAATTTTATTTTTTTCATTCGGCATGGGCATAAGAATTGTAAATAAATACAATGGTGTCTTATATAAAAACCTCCAGATGGACGTCCAGTAGTTATGCCATTTTGTGTCTGCGAAGAGCTGGCCTGGCTGGCGGGAGGTTTGGTTGCTGGACCATAACCAAAACAAGCACCTTGCACCCAGTACGGAAACCATCATTATTTCCTTTACCATGAGACGTAGTCGATGTGCCAAGCGTAAGCTCGGCGACAGTAGTGTTTCGTGTCTGCTGGTGCTACATGAAGCAGCAGCTGTGAACGATTTCCGGGATTTGCGCGCTGCCGCGCAACCTGTTTGCCCAATTTTACGTTCTTTGTTGGCTCAGCATCATGTAGTACTTCCGTTCAGCCGGGACACGCGAAGTCTGTTCTGCATGCCTGCGCTTCCCCCCCCAAAGCATTTTGAAATTATCACGGCATTTTCCCAGGCCCAACGTCTTTACTCACGGCAGGCGGCCATCCGGGAGAACCTCAGCGGAAAAGAGCTCTTATAGGAAAGCAGCTGCCCAGAGCACGCCAACCATGGCATTGGCTCGACTGCGACTGTGACTGCGTCAGGCAGCAGCCAGATGGCGTCAGCTGACCTCACTCCCACGTCCGCTCGGCAGCCGAGCCACCAGTCAGATCCTCGGCCGCTGGTCCTTCCCCACTCCTCCCTTCACATCCAGCACTCCTGTCTTCACAGCAGTACCGTACACGAGAACGAGGTTGTCCCGGTTGTCCTCGCCACTGCCCGACTTAACACCCTGCATTGCTGCTCGATTAAACCCGCAGCATCTGGCGCCTTAGCCCCGCGCTGCCGCCTCATGATTTGAATGACGCGGCGTCGCCCTGCCGCTGTAAACGGATTCGCGGGTCCGAACACCCTCCCTTCCCTCAGCTCCTTCGCGGCTGCAGCCCCGCCCCCTCCACCCCCTCCACCCCCATCCCTCCATCGCAGCATCCAAGTTGACAACTCAAGCAGCAACACTCCTCTCGCTGCCAAGCCCCACACTCAACCTTCCTTCAAGCGCCGACTCCCTCGGACACACTCGACAGCTCCCCTCCGACCGCGCTGCCCTCCTCCGACCGCGCTGCCCTCCGCCTCCGCCTCCGCCTCTCCTCTTGACCCGCGTGTACCCGTCCCTGCAAGCCTGGCCGTTCGCGGACCCGCATCACATCACATCACCTGCTGGCGTCCGCACTGTCCGCCGCACCCTCAATGGCCTGCACGCACTCCGCCACACTGGCCCCCCGCCGCATCGCCTCCACCAGCGCGCGGTGCTCCGCCGCGTGGCTGCGCAGCAGCGCCGCCGCGTTCCACACCGCCCACCGCGTCACGTTCTGCTGCGCCGCGTCGCTGAGCTTGGTGCGCGAGCGCAGCAGCAGGCGCTGCAGGTCGAACAAGTCGGCGGTCTGACCCATCACCTGGTGTGCGTACAGAAACGGCCGGGGACGGAGGGCGGAGGTTTGACCGGGTGATGTCGTTGGCGGCGATAGCAGTCACCATTCCGAGGCGGCGGGGAGGGCGGAGAGCGGGCCCGGGTACGACCTGCAAGGCGAGATACAGTGCCGTGCCCGGGACCCGCTGCGCCTTGACCCGCGGCCCCACCCGCGCGCCGGGCTGGGTATGTCTGGGCAGTTTCCTTTTTAACGGCCACCCGTCGGACCCATCTGCGTGCGCCCCCCCCTCTCTCTCTCCCTTGCACTCGCTCCTTTACCCCCTCCCCCTTCGCAACGACCCAGGACCCACTTCGTCGTAGTCGCGGCCCTCCGCCGCCATGCCTGCGACCGCCACCAGCGCGAGCGTGTCGATCTCCTCGTCGGTCAGGGTGCGCTCGATGATGCGCTGCGAGGGCCCCGAGGGAGAGGGCGGGGGAGGGGGCGGGGGAGGGGGCGGGGGGAGGCCGGGACAGAGCAAAGAGGCGTGTGCAGGGGCGGCGGGCGTTGCTATGACAGGCGCTGGCGTGGCGCCGTCTTCCGGGCAATGCACTCAGCGGGGCGCTCTCGGGCTCACACAGGGCCCGCAAGGCGTCTCGAAGGCGCACCGTCCGGGTTTGGACTGGACGGTTAACGTGTCTTGGGGAACTGCCTTTCTGCTGGGAGCACTGCGCTTCCCCGCTTCCCGTCACAACGTTCGCAACCGGTGCCGTACTTGGGTACAACCCCGACGCTGGAGTCAATCGGCGACTCCCGCTGCGACCTCCGCTGCCCGCCCCGACCCAGCCCGGGCGACATCCCGCACGTTCACCCACACCATCCCCGTCCTAATTCGCAGCCCCCGCTACCTGCTGCAACTTGGCCTCGGCAAATTCCGTGTGCTCCTTCCCCAGCTCGACGCTATAGCCGGTGACGGGCACCCCCAGGAGGTAGCCCAGGAGGAAGTGGGCCGCCTCGTGCTTCAGGACGCGGTCCTGAGGAAGCGCGACAGCGAGGGAGCGGGGTGTACAGGAAATTGGGAGTGGGGGAGGAGGTGCTGGGGGCCGGGATGGGGCGGCACCGGACGGCGACGGCATGTAAGCCAGGCTGCCGGCGGCCATCAAGGCGCCACAGAGGAGCGCTCGGGTCTGGCCCCGCTGCAGTACTCTCGCTGTGGTTGGACAGCCACAGCGCGGAGGAGGGCCTGAGGGGGATCGCCGCAGCGCTGGCGGCTGCGCCTGCCTCGGCGCTGGCGGCCCCGGGCGGCAGTGACGGAGCACTTAAGGGCGAATGAGCGGAGGCCGCCCACACGCCGCCGCCCTGTCGTGTACGTACAAGTGGCGTCCTCATCCGCTCCCCACCCTACACGCCGCATCCTCCCTGGCAGCAGCCAGCTTTGCGCATGCCGCCTCTATACGGCCCCGCGTTGGACATTCCCTTGGCTGCATCCGCTGCCCCGGCCGCAGTCCCCTCGAATAAGGCTGCCCTCCATCGCCCACTCCACCCCAGCCCTCCATCACCCGCCCCAGACCCCGTGCCACCGCCTGACCCCTTCTAGCCTCCTCACCTTGTAGTCGGGGAAGACCTGGCTGAACTTGTCGATGACCACCGCCAGCAGCCCCGGGGCCGTGGAGCCCACCGCCAGCACCGCCAGGGTGATCCCGCCGATGAGGTAGGAGGAGAAGAAGCCCCAGTCCCCGGGCAGCTGCCCAGCCACCACCGCCAGCACGCTGGTGGAAGCTTGGGTGGGGGGCAGAGTGGGCGACGGAAGGGCGGGGCGGGATAAGGCGGGGTAAGGCGGGGTAAGGTAAGGTTGGCGCGCAGGCGCATAGGCCCGGGTTTGACAACGGGCACGGCGGCACAAGGCACGCAAGTGGGTTGGGTGGTGAGAGGGGTGGTTCGGGGGTGGGCGCCGGGAGGAGTGGCGGCTCGACGGGAAGGCTCTCGACGGGGAGGCCCGTGATGGGAGTGGATGGGCGGGGCGGGGTGCACACTGCGCTGGGAGTTACCTCGGGTGACAGGCATGGCTGGTCGGCTGTTGACACGATTCTTGACACGGATCACCCTCCAGGCAAGCTGGGACCTCCCTTAGCACCGCCCGCTTTCAAAGTCCTAAGCACGCAAGGGGCACGCGGCGCCCCCGTGCAGGCATCGCACCCATGCAGGCGGTGTTCCAGCACCCGCGGGCCGCGGCCGCACCGTGTGGAATGCACCCGCGGCCGCACCGTGTGGAATGCACCCGCGGCCGCACCGTGCGATGTGCTCCCTCGCCCCTCCCCTGCTCCTCCGCCGCTGCAGGCCCGCACTACCGTGCAAGTGCCATGCGCGGGTTCAGCCCCCCATTCACCAAAAGGCAACGAAGCACCACACGCTGCGAGGGGAGCGCGTTTCGGCACGTGTCCACGGCCGCACCCGCGCCCACGCCCACCCACTCACCCACGACCGAGAACAGGAACGCGGCATCATTCCGAACCGAGGGGATGGCGATCTTGTCAGGGTTCTTGATGCCCACCTGCAGGATATTAAGGGCGGGTCGGGCTAAATTGAAAAAGAAATACCCCCGAAGAACGGGTCGGGGATGTGTGTGACGGCAGGAGGCACTCGGAGACCGGGACGGTGCCCAGTCCGGCGCGTAGGGACGAGAGGCTGGGGAGCGGCAGCTGAGGACAGGGCGACTTGTGCGTGACTGACTGGCGGACTGACTGGAGGGTACAGCGGATCCCGACATGCGGTGCAGCATCGGATCTTGCGCATGTGAGCGGGGGACGGCGGGATGGAAAGGTGAGGGCCGAGCAGGGGAGGGGGAAGGGGAGGGGGAGGAAGACAAGAGGCAGTGTGCGGCGTGCAGTCCGCCCCCGCGCACATGGCCAGGTGGAGGTGGCAGCCCCGCGGGGAAATAATGAAAGGACGTGACAGCACGTGGCAGCATGCGGTCATGTCGCTGGAGAGGCTGTAGTTATGCGTTATGCAAGCACACCTGTCGCAGCTCGCCGATGAAGACGTTTCGGCGACGGAGGGCGTCCGTCGCGGCCGAGCCCCACTTGCGCGCGACCCCGGCCTCCCGCAGCTGCTCGTACGACTGCAGCACCGGACCGCTGAAATCCAGCCGCTGCGGGGGAATGGATGCGTTTGCAAAATGGAAGGCGTCACTCACATGTGGTTGTGTGGTAGGGGAGGGGGTTCGTCAGGACTACGTTATCTAACACCATACGTTTCTTCCCCGTCTCCCCGGCACGTCAACCGAGCCCTGGACAGCGTCAGTATAGCCCCGTGCCAGAAACATTAATGTAAACCTACGTCATCGTGTCCATGGGCACTGGAGACGGGGCCCGTAAAGCGCATAAACGGATATGGGTCACAGAAGTTGCTCGTCCACTCGATTGCGTTATGAAAGCGCGCACCATGGTTGAAGGCGCCCGTCGCAGGTTGTCACAAGCAGTATTTAAATCTGAATAAAGACTCTGTGCATTTGCAATGGGAGTCGTCAATTCCGCGCGAATTCGCACAAGTCGAGCGTACGTCCGCGACCGAGGAGCCGTCGACCGAGGAGTTGGATTGAACACTTTGTTACGAATAAACGTGTTGCAGCCGGAGGCCATCCTATGCGTGTTCATGGTATCTGATGGATAGTTAGCTGGTGCAGCTGTCCGGGATTGGTATGCAAGTCTTGATGCGGACTCAGATCCCTATACGTTAATCACGACACGACGGGGGCAACCATTCATCTGTAGTTTTGCGCTACCTTCTTGGCCTGACCTCTGACATGGGATTGCCGTACCATGTCGTGAAGCAGGCTTTTTTGTTGCTGGGCGACTCACTCGCCAATAATATTCTTTTGTAAATGTATAGTTTCATAATATATTTTCAGTGACCAATTTTTCAATACGTATTGTTCCGGGCATGATGCGTCACGACGTTGAAAACCATGAGCATCATTACAGGCCTCGGCACAGAGAGCTTGGCAACGCAGACAATGAACCCGGATTCAGTGAACGGACTGTGTTTGAAGAGTTGGAGTTTCTCGCCAGGACGCCGGAATTGAGGCGCGCATGGGACCGTGTGCGGACGGCCGCGATTCGCGGGGCAGCTGCAGGCGTCCTCATCAAGGGTGGACTTCATACGCTTACATTTATCATGTACCTTCTGTCTCGAATTCGCGGGAAGGGTCGGCAACGCGTCACCACCTTAGCGGACGTGCTCCGCGACACAGTGCTGCACACCTGCTTCCTTGCGGCCCTGGGCTCTTCATACACCGCCGTGGACGAAGGCATTGCCCTCGCCTTTGGCAAATCCAGGTCGGCGTGCACTTCATTTTGCGCCGCTGTGCTACAACAGGGCCACGCAAAACCTGCAGCGGCGTTCCCGGGGGAGGTTGGGGAGTGGGTTGCCTGGCCCGACCCGCTCAACTTACTGTCCCCAAGCCCCTCACGGCCGCCACCCCGCACTTCAAAGACATGCGACCCTAGAATTCCTGTAAACGCTCGCATCACCGCCTCCGCCCCCGCGCAGCACCACCGCCGAAACGCTGTTTGACTCCGCCTGCAGGACACCAGAGCCGTCCGTCCGTTTGCTTCACGTCTGGTCGGGCGGGGCCTGCTTATCACCCTCCCATCCGGCCCTTCTGTCCGTTCCGCACCCCGCAGAACCCAGCGGTGGCGCGCGCTGGTGGCCGGTCTGGTCGCCGGGCAGTCCCTCCGAATCACGGGGTGAGAGCCAACGGCTGCGGCCGGGCACCCACACACCGCGGTGCCCCCCCTTGAGCTACTTGGTGCAGTCAGGGCTTGCCGCTCGGTCTGTAGCGCACGTCATAAGCAACAGGGGTGTCCGGGCGCCGTTTCAACACGGTGGCTGTGAAGAGGATGCGGGGTGGGGGGTGGGGGTATGGGCACTGGGCGCGTGAAGGCCGTGCCGCCGTGCCGCACGGCGGCGCGCCTCAGCGACAGGGATGGATGCCCATCCCCCTGTTGTCGATTGGACACCGGCAATATCAGCGGCTGCCTCGACTGCGGCGCCCGGCATGGAAGGGACGCGCAGGGACGGGAACCTCACCCACCAACCACAAGCCCATTGGAGTACCACCTGTCGGACCCATCCGGGTGCACAATGGAGGCAAACGGACAATTATATTACATGTCATTCGGGGACAAGGCTCTTAATTGTCGCCCCGTTGTAATGGTAATGGAAGCCATATGTCTCCTGGATGCGAAGCGCGGGGACGGCTCCGCGGATGGTTCCCCGTGCTTGCCTGTGGGCAGGCTAAATTTGGACTCACCGCTGCATTCGTCTGTCTCTCCCCCTCTCCCCCTCTCTCTGTCTCCAAATGGCCCCCCCTCGTTTGACGTGGTCCCGCAGCGCCAACCGGCGGCACTACAGCCTGGCCACGTACATCTTGTTGCGGGGGCTCACACTGCTGGTGCGGACCGGCAACAAACCCAGGTGGGTGCAGGCGGGATTGCGCCCCGGCGTGGGCCCGTGCGTTGGAAGAGGCAGGGATGGGAGGAAAAAGGAAAGCAAACCCCAGAAACGAACCCGGACGCATCCGGGGATGGGAAGGAGCTCTGCGGCGTGGAGAGGGTGGGCCGGGCGCCGAGCAACTGGAGGGGTGTTGGCATCGGGTAATACCTAAAGGTTGCAGGTTTCCAAGACAGGCAGCTGATGCAAGGCGACCAAGCGACCTTGATGGTACTGTGTGGGTGGACCTTGATGGTACTGGTTGGGTGGACCCGATGTCGTGTCCACCTTTGTGCTTTCACCACGCACCTTAACCAGCTGGGAGCGGCCGACGGACGGAACCCAAATGCCATTGTGGGGGCCTGCTCGGCGGCATGTTACACCTCGGCACTGGGAAGCTCAGGACCTCATGTAGGGGGTAACAGGCACTGATGGAATGGTTCCAACCCATCGACGGCTTACATGCCGTCAGTATGGAGACCCGGATCGGTGCCAGTGTTTGGACGCCGCCTCCCGCGCTCTCATGACCCCTCCCAAAGTGGGCAACGCACCCGTGTTTTCGGCGGTAACGCTGCGGCGGGGGCCACGCGTGCGGTTGTTCGGGTCCGCAACACGCACGGTTGCGCGCATTCATATCGAGCGACAGGCCCCTGCGGTAGAATCAAGGTCCACAATCCTCTGTGGGTATTTGTTGCAGCTTACATTATATCCGCTCGCTGGCTGCTCGCCTTGTGTCGTGAACGAAAGCGACGTCGTTTCGAACCGATAACATCCCTGTGCGTGTGTAAAAAAGAGAACTGAGCCGCGAGATCCCTGTGCGTGTGTGTGTGTGTTTTGTTGGGGGTGATCGGCGGGCCGGGGGGGGTGCATCGTGTTATGCAAAGGGCATGGCATTGCTCAACGGCTGATTGTACGCACAACTCCTCCCGTCGTGCTCACCCTTTGTTCAACCTCGGTTCTCCTGCACCCCCACCCACCCGCCCACCCACCCACCCACCCACCCACCTTCCCCGCCTGCCCCAGCGCCCCGCCCGCGCTGCGCGCGCTGCTCCAGCCGACCCGCATGCAGCACGGTGACACGTTGCTGATGTGCGTGGCCGCCAGTCAGATCCTCTACTCGTTCATTATGGCGCCCTCCACACTGCCGCCCACCTACGTCCGGTTCATCACCCGCATGGGAGGAAAGGATCCCTACGTGTGGGCGGCGATACGGGTGAGGGCAGGGCGGGGGCCAGTCGGGAAGTCGGGGCGGGGCAGGGCAGGGCAGGCCGTGGGGTGCAAGGCCGGGCTTTGGCCACGGTTGGTGGAAAGCAGCAGGAAAGGGGCCTCGCTGTTTGATGAATGACGTTAGGGGCTGGGGCAGGGCACAGCTGCTGCACCGACGTTACCCAGATGGATGGTTGAAGACGTGCCAGGAGGACGGCGGAGTACTGGGTTTGTAAGCGCGCGGAAATGCGGGAAGACGAGGTCAGGAGGTCACAGAGGTAGGGCCCAGCAAGGCGTTGATGTGGGTCGAGGCGCGGGGCCCTCGAATGCTCTCCCCTGGGTGGGCAGGTGGGAGCCAGGCAGCCCCGATGTCTTTTTAAAACCGATCATGAGCTTTCCTTTCTTCTCCGAATGACGATCGTCAGGGCCGCCTTGTGCACCCAATAACGTAAAACTGCGGAAGGGGGAGGAGCCTTCCAGGTCTGTCGACGGCAATGCACGAAGACGGTCGCGCGGCGACGACGGACCGGACTCGGAGGACCCCCAACCTGCGTGTCACACCGCATCACATCGCCTGTGGCGGCCCTGTGACAGCCCTGTGACAGCCGCTGTGACGACCCCTGTGACAGCCCTGTAGCGGCCGCTGTGTCCACACCCCTCCCCCGCAGTTTGAAATGTTTACCAATTTCCTAAACCCCCCGCCCCCGCAGGAACACGCGATGCGGAACTCGCTGGGTCTGGCCCCGGGGCCCCTGCGCGCGCTCCAGGGGACGCCCCTGGCCTACCTGAACGCGCGGCCCGGCCGCCTGCGCCCCACCCCCTGCGACTTTTTCCACCCGGGGCAGAACTGTGTGTCACACGCGGCGGCGACGTTGCCGCAGGTGGGCACCCCGAGGGCGGCTGGGGACTGAGGGACTGCAATCGGGGGTGGCTAGGGGTTGGGTGTCTGGGAGGTCACAATTCCGGTTGGTTAGGTTGGGGAGGGAGGGTTAAGAAACAAAAGAAAACCCAAACCCAGAACCACCCGACCAGGAGGATTTATGGTACATCAAAGGGTCCTGATTGGGCATGGCTCTGACCGCAGACAGCCAATCCTGCTCCGACGCCATGAATCCGTACTATGTGCTCTTTTGTGTGTGCTTAGCAGGGAGAACCCCTCGCATGTTTAGCAAGAAAGAGTATGGGGGTAGTGGTGGTGGCGTTGATGATGGTGCAGCGGCTTCCCACAAAGCTTCTCGTATTTTACGCGGCCTGGGAGCTCGAGCGTGGAACGAATCACGAATGTTGGGGTGGGATGGGATGGGACGGGACGAGTCTTCCCGACGAAGTACCTTTTGCGGCGGATTGGTCTAAAGCGGTGGGTCGAGCGGTGCGTCGTCGACCGCTGGCCCACCACCTCAACCTCACCCGGGTGTGACGGCCACCCTTGACTGCTGCCCGCACCCCTGCGGCACCCCTTGCATGGCGCCGCCGGTGGTGGCGCGGCTTCTTTGCTTTCGCTTGCTTTTCCTCCTTTGCCTTGCAGGAACCGGTAATTATCGTTGGTCAGTATTTGTCGCCGGGCTGGGTGTGTCTGGGCTGCTTCTTTTTAACCCCTGCGGCAAACCTACGAACGATCCCCCTTCACAGGGCACTCCTGGCGGGTTGCCCCACATCGTCGCCCCTTCCTGCACCCCTCGTCGCATCCAATTTCCCGTCTTGTGACTTGGTGTGGGCTCGTCTGTATGTGCCTGGGCTTGCGGTGCTCCCCCATCCCCGCTCCCCCACCCCCGTTCCCGTACCTCGTTTCGTGTATCTCTTCACCGCCGCAGGCGTACGGCGCTGCGCTGACCGTGTACGTGCCCTTCTACCTGGTGTCGAGTGTGCTCGTCCACCGTACGGGTCTGCTGGCCCAACCCCGGCACCTGCTGCCGAAGATGGCTGTGGCGGTGCTGCGCTCCTCGCTGTTCCTGTCGGCCTACATCGCCACGGCGTTTGCGGGTGGGTGGCTGGGTGCGAGGGAGGGATGGGGGGTTGGGGACGGGGTGGGTGTGGAGCGGGGTGCGCGTCTGTGAGTGGCTGGGTGTTTCCAATTCCCCCCTCTTCCTACCAATTTCCAATAACCCCCCTCGCACCGATTTCCTGTACCCCTCCCTCCGCGGGGCGCACCCTCGTCCAGGCGCCTGCACGGGCTTCTGCGTGAGCGGCAGCAACACGGGCGCCATCATCGCCGGCAGCGTGTGGGCGGGCGGCCTGGCCACGCTGGTGGAGAAGAAGAGCCGCCGCATGGAGCTGGCCATGTACTGCGCGGCCAGGGCGCTGGAGGCCTTCATACGGTGGGGCGGGTGGGGGGCTGTTATACGGTGGGGCGGGTGGGGGGCTGTTTGAGGCAGGGCCGAAGAGGCAGGGGAAGCAAAAGGGGGGTGCGTACGGCATTACTACCCATTGCGTGTGACCGGATGCGCACGTGGCCCACGGGGCTGACTGACGTGAACCGGCGGGGCCGAGCTGTGGCTGTGGCTGCAGCTCGAGCTCGAGGCGGCATGGGACACGGCATCGTGCTCACGTTTGCCGGCTTCACGTGGGGAGCTGAAGGGTCTTGTGGGGGTGGTTTGGTCCCACCCTCCGTGGGGCAGCTTCAACGCAAAGACCTGCTCTGCGGTGACCCGGATCAGCATACGGCCCTTCTCTGACCCGTACTAGATCCGTACACATTATATATGTTTACCCTATATGAGATTCAGATCTTAGGTACCGTTCTTGAAACCGCGCTTGCCCACTCAGTCACCCACCTCTCTTAACTTCCGTGGCGCGCGGTGCAGGTGCTGCTGGCTGTGGGGCTCGGACGCCAGCGCCGCAGCCGCCCGCCGGGGGTCCGCCGCCCTGCCGCCAAGGGCAGCCGCGCTGGCGCTGCGGGGCCGCCCGGGCGGCGGCGGCGCCGCCGCCGCCGCAGCGGGCGAATCCGTGATGGCGGCGGCCGGCGGCGGCGGTGCGGGTGCGGGTGTGCGCGGGGCCCTGCGGCTGGACGTGTTGATGTTCAGTCTGGGGTGCGGGGCCATCATGCACTGCTACAGCGACTCGTGCGGGGAGCACCGGGACGTGTTCAGGTCCAAGTACCTCAATGTGCTGGACTTCATCTTCGGGAACGAGGGTGGGTGGGTGGGTGGGTGGGTGGGTGGGTGGGTGGGTGGGTTTCGCCGGGATGGAGATTTATGACGGATGCAGTGGGAGCACGTCCTGGCCGAATCGAACCGGCCCGGCCCTGTTGTGAACTGTTCAGCAACGACAACGGCAAAGACAGCACGCCAAGGGACGCGAACATGAGAGACCCTAACAGCAGGAGGCAGGGCACGATGGGAGGGTGCTGTGCGGTTGGCGAGGGGCCCGCCAGACCCAATCCTGTTTCCGGTGTGACCTGCACCCCAAGGACCTGCACCCCAAGGACCTGCACCCCAAGGACCTGCCATGTCACGCACTCCTGTTCTGCCTGCCTACGAAACCCACACGCACGCACACCCGTGACCCGTCCCTCCCGTGCGCGCAGGTGTGCAGCAGGGCAGCATCTCCCACGTGCCCACCAACCTGGAGCTGGTCAGCTCCGTGAGCCGCCGCCTGAGGACCATGTCCCTCGGGGTCCTGTCCTCGGGCGACTACACCGCCGGCACCTCGCCCCTGCCCAGGTCCCTGGCGCATTCCCAGGCCGACGGCCTCAGCCTCACAAGCCCCGGCGGCGGCGGCGGCGCCGCCGCCGCCGGCGGCGAGTCGAGCTACAGCGGCGTAGGTCATAACCACCACGGCGGCCACGGCTACACCCGCTACCTGCAGCTGCAGCAGCAGCGCCACAACCAGCGGCACCCTCCGACGGCGCTGCCGGCAGGCGCGGGCGGGAACGGCGGCAGTAGCAGCTGGCTGATGGAGCGCGGTGCCGGCGGACAGGAGGGGCGGTTGCGGGGCTCGCAGTCGTCTTGCGCGGCACGGGCGGAGGCCGGCGGCAGCGGCGGCGCGGCGACCCGGTGGCCAATGCCGCCGCCGGTGTCGATGCCGGGGACGTCGTACAGCCGCGGCGGGAGCAACTCCACAATCTCCACGACGCCTGCTGCGCGCGACGGGGTGGCGGCGGCGGCGGCGGCAGCGGAAAATGAGACGGCGGGGGTGGTTCGTGAGGCTGCGGCGCGGCTGGAGGGCGTGCAGCATCCGCGGGCCGTCTCCGCACCGGTGGCGATAGCCGCACCTTGGACTGCGGTGACGGTGGCTGCTGCGGGGGCGGCGGCGGCCACGGGGGCGGCGGTGCCGAAACCGGGACGCGGCGTCGCGGGCAGCAGCAGCCACAGCAGCGGTGAGTGGGAGGATGTGTGGGCCGCCACGGCGAACTCGGCCGCCTCTCCTGCCGGCGCAACGGCCGCATTGTCGTTGCCGGCGGCTGCAAACGGCTACGCGGTCGCGGCGGCGCCCGCCGCCGCCTCCGGCTCCGCCGTGCCGTACAGTACTTCATCCGGGCCCATGATGACAGCTGTCGCAAGCTCGGTACGGCGCAGTCCGTTCTCCAGGTCACCGACCCATGGGTCATTGTTGTCGCTGGGCGCGCCGGCGGTCGACGCGGCGGGGTCCGCGCCGGCACAGGGCGCGCTGGGCTGGGCGGCGCGGCTCGTGACGGGCGCGTTTCACCTCGCCGGCGGCGGCAGCGGCGGCGGCAGTGCCGCCGCCGCCGCCGCCACCACCGCAAAGGCGGCGCCGTCGCTGTCTCAGTCCCGCTCGGAGCGGATCGTCGCCGCCGCCGCCGCCGCGTCGGAGGCAGGCGACCGGCGTGAGCACGGCGGCCGCGGCGGCTTGGGCTTCGGCCGTCGTAACAACAGCATGCGCCGCATCAGCACTGCGCCCCACGGGCTGCAGCACTCGGCCAAGGCGCTGCTGCTGCTGTCCGACCCGGCCACGGAGCACTGCGGCCACGGACGCAGTAGCTACCAGGAGTTGCAGCTGCTGAGCGGCGGCGGCGCGATTGCGGCGGCCGCCGCTGTTCTCGGGGCCGCAGGCGCGAGCAACGGCGGCGGCGCCGCCGCGGACGACGATGACGCGAACGCGCCGCCATCGCCGGCGTCATCTTCGTCGACGGCGGCGGAGGCCGCGGCGGCGCTGTTCCCCGTCGGGTCGCCGACGTCGCCGCCGCGCGGCGCGGCGGCGGCGGCGACGGCCGCGGTGCGGCACGGCGACGCCGGCGGTTCGCCGACGTCGCCGACGGGCCGCCGCGCGTCGGCGCCGTCACGTGTGCGTCCGGTGCCGGTTCCGAACGCCGCCAGCCGGACGCCCGCCTTCCGACCGCGACCGCCCATCTGCCCCAGCGCCCTCACGGCCGCCGTTGCCGCCGCCGGCATCGGTGCCCGCGCCACCTCCTCCCCGTCGGACTCGCTGCCCGCGGGCGGGAGCTCGCTGCCCAGCCGCTACCCCGGCGGCGGTGGCGGCGGCGGCGGCAGCAGCCTCGGGTCGAGCTTGAACCGCCTGACAGACGGCGCCAACCCACGCTCCACCACCACTACCAACACCACCGCCACCGCCGGTGTCGCGATCAAGTCCGCCAACGCCGCCTTTATCAGCATCACCGGCAGCAATCGCGCCGGCAGCGGCAGGAGCAGCGCCGGCGGCGCCGCCGACGGCGCGACGGCCGCCGGCAGCCCAGTCACCTTCGAGCTGCACGGCGCGCTGAGCCACCCCAGCCCGGTGCCGCAGGCGCCCATATGGCCGCGACTGAGCCTGGATGCCTCCCACGGGGGGCCCAACCTGTGCTGGTCGGCGCCGGAGGCGCGTGAAGGCGTGCTGGCGGCGGCCCTGGCGGCGGAGGATGGGGTGGCGGGCACCCGCGGGGGGGAGCAGCTTGCGGATGAGCGGACGGCGACCCGGGTGTTGGAACTGGAACTGGAAGTGGAGCTGGAGGCCGAGGAGGGAGGGGCGCCGCAGTAGGGGGTGGGGTGGGGTGGCGGTACAACTAAGGGACTAGATATGGCGGCGGATGGTGGTGGTGGTGATGGTGGCGGTGATGAGGTTCATCGGTTACCATGAACGCGAGGGGCGGCAGGGGATTAAATAGGAAAGCCAAACCCAGAAACGAACCGAGGGGAGGGGAGGGGAGGGGCCGTCTTGCTTGACGTACGGGGCGGGGCCGTAGGGTGAGGATCGGCATAGGCGGCCGGGAGCTGCCCGCGGCAGGAGGGGAACCCCGCCGAGGCGCCGGGCGGGTGCAGTCGGCTGTTGGCGTGCGCGTTGCCCGGCCACGTTGTGGCTTGGAGTGATGGTGGTAGTGGTGGTGAGGCGGTGGTGGTGGTGGTGGTGGTGGTGCAGTGGCGAAGATGGAGGGGTGCGGTGGGTACACCTCTGGGCTTGAGTGTACCGAAACGCGACGTGTCAGATGGGGTTGGCAAGCGGGTGGGCCCATTCCAAGAGTGTCTCGGGTCCTCCAGGGACACACGAAAAGGGGGAGAGGGGGGAGAGGGGAGGGGACAGCATGTCTTGGCTGTCAAGAGGGGGGGACAGCATTCGGACCGTGGGAGCGCACTCAGCAATCCCATGCCGTGTTGACGACATGCAATTGAACCCAACCTGCTGCTGCGGGTCTCAAGTATCGTATGGCGGGGCAGGGGAATCAAGGGAGCTAAACCTTCCCAGATACACCCCGCCCGGCGAACATTACCTCCGGGGTGTGGGTCCGCCTGGGCTGGAAGGCGCGCCCGCTGCGGCCCCTCGGGTGGGGTCCGAGGCCAGCCCTGGAGCGACCTGTCCGGGGCAGGGAACCACAGCAAGCGACCTATGGGTCGACGTTGTTGTTGTTGACATGGTGCGGCGGCGTGTGCCAGGCGTGTTCCTGTCCCTGTACATTATTATATATCGGGACAAGTACCTGTGCGTTGAGTGCAGCTGTCTGCGCAACTGTGTGTGCCCAGCGAGGAAACGTTACCCACTGTGTCTTTGTGTGTGGTGGGTGGGTGGGCGGGTGGGTGGGTTGGGGGGCGCGTTTGTGTGTGTTTACTGAGAAGCCCACCCATAACCGCCCAGGCCCGTGCGTGTGTGCCCAGCTGAGAGTCTGCGGGGTGGGTGTGCTCTGCATGGTAAGAGAAGGACGTACGGCATGTCGTACTCGCGCGCTCTGTATCCCCCGCAGCCCCGCTAGTCCCGCTTGCGGGCCCCGGTTGTCTACATCCGCGGGGCGGAGTCCGCCGGCTGGCGTACCGTAATATATGCGGACGGGGCGCTGTGTTTGATTACCGGGTGCATTTCAACCTGTATGTGTTATATTTCCAAATGACTGACGGGGAGATGCGATGGCGAGGTTGGATTGGAGGCCCGATGATGTGTATGCGCTTGGGGCGGCACTGGTCGGGGTAGCAAGGCTTTGATAAATGGCACAAACCCATATGTGTATGATGGCCAAAGCGCCTGGGGCTGGCTGCCTGACCTCCCCCTCCCCCCTTCGTCCCCTCGCCCGCGGTTCCGCACGGGTGTGGTGGGCGTGTACGAAGCGCGCGAGGGCGTCAGTCGGCCTTGCCAAGGCTCATGGCCCATGGCCGCCACTGTTTGTTTATTTGGGGGCAGGACCACCAACGGGGCGGGGCCGGGTGGCCGGCGGTAGGGGCAGGGTTCCCCGGCGCTGTGAGCTCCAGCTCAAGACGTTACGAGGATCTCTGAGAAGAAGAAGAATTACGTCCCGCAACGGCGGACGGAATGTGGATAACTGTCTGTCCGTCTGCCTGTCTGTCTGTCCGTCTGTTGGTCTGTCCGTTTCTTTGTTTGTTTGTCATAGCGATGACCTTCTTTGTTTGTTTGTCAAGCGGAGGCAAGGGGGGAGGGAGCGGGTGTCGGGGTGCACTGGCCACGGCCCTTCCTGGACCTGCCATAGTTTCCTTTCGAGTGGGGCGCGTACTGCTGAAAGCGAGGGGCGCTTCGGCGGGTGACGATCCGATCGAGGCGATCGTTGAGGCGGGTACGGGGACGGCGAGTCGTCGCAGGGGGAGCGTCTGCGAGACAGGTTCGCCCACTTGTCAGGTGTAAGTGGTCAGGCGCGGTGGGGATTTTTAGTTTCCTCAGGGACGTGGCCGCGGGGGGGGGGCGTCAGGAGCCTGGTGCACGTGCGGCAACGATGGGCTTCTCGCGGGACGGCGCGGAGGTGACCCGACCTGTCCGGTGGTTGCAGCCAGACCATGCGCCCGCACGCCAAATCACCGATATCGTTGGTGCCCTCGGGTGGGGGTGGGGGTGGGGGTGGGGAGGGGGGGAGCGAGCCCGCGCTGCGTCCGCCGAGAAGCCGCAGTAGGTCGCGATGCCGTGTCGCCGCTCGACCCACCTGCCGCCCCTGCGAACCTTGGAAACGGCCGCCCGTGGGTTCCATGCAGCCACCGGGGCTCCGTGTAACCGTTGTAAGGTGGACCCGAGTCCCGACCGGGGCTCAGCGTGAATGTGTTTGGTTGGCGTTTACCGGGAAGGAGCCAGCGTTCAGGTGTGCTTTCGTTAGCTTGTGGATAGGGTTGTGTCGTGAAGGACAGACAGGCCTCTCCGGGTGTGTTACAGGCCGTGGCTATGGCCGTGCTCGATACGCAGAAAGGCATATGAAAGGAGGAGGCCGGGAATGGGAGGGGATGAAAAGAAAAGCAGCGCGGGGGCGGGGGCCGCCATCCGCACCATACCATATCGCCCATGGGACGCAATTGCGGCCCTTGGGGCAGGGGCCCCTCGCCGTCCCTGAAGTACGTCGACCTAATCCTCACCCAACCGGATTACGGTACCGGACGCACACTCCAGGAGCACCGATGCCCATTTGGACACCCGCCCCCTGGACCCCAAGCGCCCTCCCGCCCCCGGAGGGGCGGCACACAGCCGCCACACGGCCGGCCAGCCCTCCCTGCCTACCGGCCCCTCCGGCGCCGCTCCCCCGTAGCCCTCCCCTAACCCTCCGTGAGAGGGCCGCAGCGGGCGGCCCTCGGCTGGCGACGAGTGCGAGCGCGTGGGCGCGAGCGCGTCAGCCAACACAACACAACACGGCGAGAGCGGCGGGGCGCCGGACGATGTGGGGAGGGGGGAAGGGACCTCCGCCTGTGTTGACATGAGGGGGTACCCTCTGCGCGCCATACCGCACACAAAACACATTGTTCCCCCAGGTACACATTACGGTACCCTCGGGGGGCCGAGGCGCGGTGCGGTGCGGCGCTGTGCAGTCCGCTCTCCGCTGTGGACCGGGCCGCGCTGAGATACGACAGGGGCCCGCGCTGTGTGGGCGCCCCCTCACAGGTGGTCCATCCAGGAAGGCGAGGGCCTGAGGCGGGCCCCCGATTCCGCACTGAGTCGCGGCCCCCACGACGTGCACGTTACAACCGCTCTGTCCGTCGAAGCCCGCCCCGAAGACCGCGGGCGCCCCGAGGGGCGGCCCCGTGAGCCGCAGTCTGCAGGCGTCCCCGTGTGGGGACGGGGTGCGCGCGGGGGAGTTTGCGGGCGCCGCGCGGAGTCCCATTTCATCAGCCGCCCTGCCCCGCACCGGATGTGCCCCGGCACGGAAACGGCGGCGGGGCGGCGCGGGGGTCAAAATACGTTCGAGCCCGGGGTGTGCATCCTCCGGGCATGTCATCGTGAATCGCTGACATGGTGGACCCACCCTCTCGCCGAGCCATCAATCCATCGCGTCAGATCCTCCATCACGTCCAAAAGATAATCTGGCAGCGTAACCAGTGCAGATGGAAAAGGAGAAAAAGAAGAAGAAAAAGAACAAAAACAAGAATAAAGAAGGCGCCTGGGCGGCGCCGCTCATCTCGCGCTGCTTCGCGTAGTTCTTGGACGCGGTGCGGGTGTGCCGGGCAGCCGCACCCCACCGGGTTGCATAGAACTAATCGATCTCCGTCGACACTGAAAAACCTTTGTAGACGATGGATTCTATCTGTACCGCACCGTACGGCACGTACAACAGTAACCGGGGGCTAGCGTCAAGCGCAACAGTTTGGTGACCGGCAAAATGCCGCGGAACCGTTACTTGATGCGTCAGCCACACAATTCCCCCCTCCCCTCCCAACACACACCACCACCACATGACACGACATGACATATGACGTGTCATGACAAAACACACCGACACGTCGGGGCCCCAGCATGGAGACGACGGCAGTCCTCGGACGCGTCAAGACAGCGCCGTACAGTTGCCCCCGTAACGGGCCCACCGCCCCGCCACCGCCACCCCCCACCCCACCCTCCCCAGTGCCGTCAAGGCCGGGCGGGGTCGCCCCTGGGTTCGCTCGGCCAGTACCGGGCGGTCGTCTCTAAGGTGCACACCAGGTGCTCCATGGAAGCTACCCACAGCCCTCGCACGCACGTGGCACCCGTTGGGGCACATCGGCGCCAGTCCCCGCTGACCAGGTGTCTCAACAAGTTATGTGGATTTCAGCGCTCGCTGCCGCTGTTGCTGTGGCCACACGCGCCCGAAGCGCGCGCCGCGATCGATCGCTCGCTCACTCCCGCGCGCTCACTTATTCCGGTGGGGCCTCCCCAAGGTCCCACAGCCTCCCGCCCCTCCTCCCGGACCCTTACCCGAGCCCTCTTCTCCGACCAATACGCGTCGGAGGAATGACAGCCGATACGGGCTTGGCGCCCAGCCGCCACCACCGCCAGCCGCCGCCGCCGCAGCAGCAGCAGCAGCAGCACCAGCAGCAGCCGGTCGGTCGGTCGGTTTCGTCGGTCGGTCGGGCCGCATCTGCTGTTGACATGTTGCTGACGTCCGCGGAGGTGGATCCCTCCCTGCCCGGACCAGGAGGGACCGGGAGAGAGGTGCCGGCTCCAGTCCAGTCCAGTCGGCACCGACTGAGGTCCCCCGGAGGTCCCAAAGGCCCGGAAGCCGCACCCCACCCCACTCCGACGGAAGCCCCGGGCCGTGGCGCTCGACCACCGATCAGCCGGGGGGCGTTAACCTCGGCCCAGCGCCCAGCTCTTGTGGTGTCAGGTTGAGGGGCCAGGGCCCCTCCCCTCCCTGCGGCGCCCGCCCCCCAGGTCGCGCTTCTCCGCTCAAGCCGTCTTCTTTTTGCTGGCGGCCCTCTTGACTTGGCCGTACGCGAACACGCCTGCCAGCGCGATTGCCGTACCTGTGGGAAGGAGCGACGGGCGGTGGTGGCGGGCGGTGGATAGGGGATGCGGGTTCGAGAGGGTCCTCAGCGGCGGCTGACAAACACATAAGGCCCCTTGTGAAGCACGGGGGGTAGATAATGATCAGACGCATAAGGACACGGACAAGGACACCTCAATACCCCCCCACCCCCTCTCACATCATACCCGCACACACCCTACGACCCTAGGCGGGGTGGTGACCCACCCAGTGCGTTTTGCAGCGACACGGGGTTTCTGAAGAACAGCACCGAAGTGGCGATGACCACCACCCGCTTGACGCAGTTGCCGATGGAATGGGTGACGGGGGACACCCGTTGCAGGATCATGTAAGAGACCTGCTGGTAGGTGTGGAAGCACACACCCGACATGAGCACCCACAGCAGCACCTGGCCGGGGTCCTGGACGCCCTGCGGGCAGGTAGGCAGGCGGGGAGTGGGGCGTCGACGGAGGGGAAGGGAGGGGAAGGGAGGGGAGGGGAGGGGGAGGGGAGGGGGAGGGTATTGGAAAGGGGTAGACATGTTCATGCGGCGGTGCGGCCAGAGTAAAGGAGGGGAGGGTTGGGTCGGGATAGGGAGCAGCGAATGGGTGGGGATACACTGCTAGGGGTGGGGAAGTGGGGGGGAAGGCTGCGGAACGTTGGGGTTGGGTGGGTGGCAGGGTGTAGCGCGCTGCCGGGAGCGCGGGTGGGCGGTGGAGAGGGCGGGCGGGAGGAAACCAAGGGCGAGAGGGCGACGGCGGAGGCGACCCCACCCTATACGCAGTGATCCGGCGGTCCTGGCTCGTTCATGGGGGTGGGGGTGCTGGTGGGCGATGTTGGGTGCAACGGTGGCTCTTAATGGCGGGCGCCACCACCACCACCACCACCACCACCACCAGCGCTTAGAAAGGAGAGGGAGAAATCCCGCCAACCATACTGCCCCCCAACTAAGCAATCAACCAACCGTCGGCGCACCTCATCGCATCTCCCCTCATGCGCCCGCGTTTCCCTCCCAGCGGCGCTCGCCATCTACTCCACTTCCACCCCCTGCCCCCCTCCTGGCCCCCTCCTGGCCCCCTCCCCACCCCACCACCCCACCATGGCCGCCAGCGTCCCTGGCGTCATCTTCCAGCCCTCCAGCAGCAGATTGAAGGGCAGCAGCAGCAACGTCGAGGCCAGGGTGATGCAGCAGAAGAGCTGGATGTTGTCCAGGCCGCCCTCGCCCTTCTTGAGCATCAGCTTCTTGGACAGCACGTTGCGGGACTGGAAGGTCAGGTTGGAGCCCATCGCGGAGAGGAAGCCGAACCAGTTGAAGGAGGCCTGCAGGGAGGGGAGGTGGGTGGGCGGGTGGGCGGGTTGAGGGTATGGGTGGGTCGGTGGGATGAGGTGAGGAATTGAGGTGAGGTGGAGATGGACAGGTAAGCCATGGCACGTGGGGAAACCGAGGGGCGGGGGAAACCCGGCACGGGGGCTGCACGTAGCAAGAGGCCGGGGAGGGAGGTGGAGGGGAGGCGACGTCAAGAGCGCAGAGTGCAGACATGCCTGCCTGCATGCCTGCCTGCATGGTGGTTGGTGGTGCCGTACTGGCGCCATGATGCCGTACTGGAGCCATGGTGCCGTACTGGGGTCATGTATGAGCGGACGGGAGGGGTTCGCAGCAGGGGTTCCCGGCCAGGCTGCCTTCCACCACACACACACACACACAGCTTTTCTCTTTGATAACACACACAGCCAGCCCCCTATGGGTCCGTCTGGGTTTGCATCTCTACGAATGCCTCCTTTTGTCAATCAAAACAGCCAAGTCGCGAAAAATCACCGAAAGCGTTGAGTAATTGTTGGATGCCCCCGTCCCCTCCCCATGCCACCTCCCCCCTGCCCCCTGGGGCCCCCAGCCGACCCACCTCCGTCATGGAGGCAATGGCCACCCCGCCCACGATGGGCAGCAACGTGAGCAGCACCCCCACCGAGGGGTGGTCCCCAAGGAAGATGGCGGACAGCACCACCGAGAAAAACGGCTCCATAGCCTAGCAGGGGTTGGGATGGGGTTGGGGTGGGGCAGGAAAAAGGGAGCGGCATGGCGGGTTGTTGGGGGTGGGGGGTGGGGTGCGAGGGTCGAAAGAGGTGGGCGGAGGGGGGTGCCAGTCACCGGGCAGCCGCGGTCATGGCCCAGGCGGGAGGGCGAGGGGCGGAGAGACGCCGACGCCGCGCGCTGCGGAGACGGGCGGGGCAGCGTCCCCTGCTGCAACCGCACACCCTCACCCTCACCATCACCCTCATCACCGCCCCCTTCTCTTCCACCAAGGCAGCGAGTCGTGGCCCCCCTGCCTCCGCTTCTGGGGCAGGGTTTTGCCTCCTAACCCCTCCCTGCCCCCCACCCCCCACTTCATGGTTCCTGCCCCCCCACCTTGATGGTGTGAGTGAAGGACACGGCCACCGCCCCGAGCGACATGTTGGTCAGCAGGTTGCCCAGGGTGTGCACCACCGCCAGCGGCAGCACGTTGCGGACCTGAGGGGCGGGGCCGGAAAGGGTGGAGCGGGCGAGCGCGGGGGAGCGGGGCGGGGGCCATATAAAAAGAAAAACAGCCTGGGACGGGGGAAACAGCGCTAATTGCTGGAGCACTGGCCGGGGATGTGCTCCCGCCGAGCTCGCTGTCAGCGGAAAGGCGGGGGCGAGGAGGAGGATGGGCCCCCACCCCCACTGATGATGAGTGATGAGTGGGTCACGAGGCCACGAGGCGTATTTAGTGAGAAACACGCAAGTCCGAATAGGGGCGGTTCCCGTGTTCCGCTGGGAGAGGCGAGCGTGTCTAGGTAAGAGACCCGCCCGACCCAAACCTGGGAGAGGCGAGCGTGTCTAGGTAAGAGACCCGCCCGACCCAAACCTGGGAGAGGCGAGCGTGTCTAGGTAAGAGACCCGCCCGACCCAAACCTGGGAGAGGCGAGCGTGTCTAGGTAAGAGACCCGCCCGACCCAAACCTGGGAGAGGCGAGCGTGTCTAGGTAAGAGACCCGCCCGACCCAAACCTGGGAGAGGCGAGCGTGTCTAGGTAAGAGACCCGCCCGACCCAAACCTGGGAGAGGCGAGCGTGTCTAGGTAAGAGACCCGCCCGACCCAAACCTGGGAGAGGCGAGCGTGTCTAGGTAAGAGACCCGCCCGACCCAAACCTGGGAGAGGCGAGCGTGTCTAGGTAAGAGACCCGCCCGACCCAAACCTGGGAGAGGCGAGCGTGTCTAGGTAAGAGACCCGCCCGACCCAAACCTGGGAGAGGCGAGCGTGTCTAGGTAAGAGACCCGCCCGACCCAAACCTGGGAGAGGCGAGCGTGTCTAGGTAAGAGACCCGCCCGACCCAAACCTGGGAGAGGCGAGCGTGTCTAGGTAAGAGACCCGCCCGACCCAAACCTGGGAGAGGCGAGGGTGTGCGAGGGGTGGTTGAGGGCGCACAGTGCGGGAGGGGACAGGGCCTCATCCGGCTTGGGACCAGCGTGGCCCGTAAGTACGGGGCTTGCCGAGCCGACGTCGGCCAGGGGAGTGCCGTCCCTACCTAGTCTCCCCATCACGTTCCCCTCCCCCCCCAGCCCCACGTTCTATGTCTCACCCAAGTCAGGCCAAGCCAGGCCCCCAGCGACAGGCCTGCGACGGCGGCCCTCCTCCTGCGGCTGCGGGGTCACCCCCGCCGGTCTCCGAAACCAACCGGCCCACGGCCCCACAGCCCCCAGGCAGCGGAGCGCCAGCGCCAGCGCCAGCACCGGCGACTCCGGGTCCGGGTCCGGGACGGTGCTGACTGTCCGGTCCGGGCCCTGGGGTGCCTCCAGGTGAGGTCCAGTCCTCCTCCAGCCCGGGACTGGGTCGTTGGGCCCCTCCCCTTACCCTCCCCCACACCCCACCCCACCCCTCACCCGCCCCCACACCCACCCCCACACCCACCCCACACGCCCGCACAAAGGCCCTCCTCTGCCACCACAGGGCGCCCGCGCAAATCCACCCACCCAGCCAGCCACCCAGCCAGCAACCCAGCCAGCAACCCACCCAGCCACGCACCGTGGTGGGGGTGATGGCCGGTGCCTTAAGCAGCCCCGTGGCCCAGCTGGTAAGGGTGATGGCGCTGCCCACCAGGAACTGCATCTCAGTGACGGTGATGGGGAAGGGAAACACCTTGAGCACCTGCTTGTTGTACAGGTTGAAGGCGATGTTGGCCGCGTACCAGCCCGCGAACAGGCTGCCCAGCAGCAGCGTGGACGCCAGCTCGTTGCGCTCGCCTGGGCGCCACGCGGCGTGGGGCCGCAGGGTCGGGTCGGGGGCCGATGGGATGGGGTGGGATGGGTGGGAGGGGAAGGGGAAGGGAGGAAAGGGGAAGGGGAAGGGAGGACGCAGGGGGGCGAAGGGCGTCGACGGCTGATGCGGATAACCTTGGGCGCTCACGACACGCGGTAATAAAAGATGATTCGCAAGATATGAAATCGTACATTGGTACGGACATGTCTGCGATCATAAAAAGGATTATTTTTATTTGGTTTGGAGTGGACCGGCGTGTCACTTGCTTGGTTGCTTTTGGACGGGGGTCGCAGGTACAGTCGCAGGTAGGGATTGCGAGCGCAAGGAGGAGTTTCGACGGCAGGAAGCCTTCATCACATAAATGTAAATTATTCATACTGAATGGCTTCGAGTTGCATATGTCGGAACGCGAACAGGCGCCCTGATAGTAACGTGATTGCCGCGAAACAACGGAACGAAGTGACACAACCGATCATTTGTAAGCATCCACACCCAGGATTTACCTTCTGGAACAGCCTCAGACGCTGCTGCAGCTGCCATCGTGCATATTCCGGCTTGCCCACGATGCCTGGGCGAGCCGTGATGGACCGTCGACGCAAGGCTGGTCCTGATCAGGGCCGGCTGCACATTGTTTGAGATAGTGCTGTGCGAGAGCTTGGGATGTATATGATTAGGTTTTCGGTGACACAACGGCAAAGCACGGATTTGACTCAGGGTTATGGTCGACATTTTTGATAGGTCTTGCAGCACCAGACCGCCAGGGAAGCAGAATGCTTCGGTATCGCGCGCACAATCAATCTGCCCCGATTACACTTGATGTACGGCATATCGTACGCAATGACATGGAGCCCTCTTAAGAACTGATTGACACAGAATATGAAATGACTACGCGTACTATCTTCAGCTAACGTTGCCTGCTTATCTAAATTCTGGTATAATTAATTGCGTTCTTGTCTTCGTTAAAGCAAAAGACCCACAACTTTCACCTTCCAACGTTGTTCTCGGACTTGACGACCTTTCGTGCTTAAGATAGTTGTCGGCGTACTCTCTTATCAGCATATGGCATTTGATGCGCAGCTTAGGTTTTACCCAAATTTTGCACCTGCCGGCAATTACCTCTCACACGAGGCCGCTATGTCCTGGCCAGGAGTTAAGCAGATTTATGTGCGCAGTTGCGCCAACAAGAGAGCGAAGATGGCCGACCCCGACTTTTCCTATTCTCAATGGGCAGTTGGCGGCGAAATCAGCGGTCGGCCCCCGGGCGTTTCGCTGGCGCGTGCTGGGTCCTGGACACAATCCATGATGGCATTAGAACCAACTCGGACGCCGAACAAAAGGGAGCCCGGCGTCTCTGCCGTCGGCGCTACTTCGCCCGCGCCCCCAGCGCAACGTACGCTGTCCGCGCCCGTAGGCTCCTCCTTCATGCTCTTTGGCGCCGACTCCTTCGCACCTGGGACACCACCCATGGCGCTACCGCTCTCCTTTCCCTCCTCGCCGGCTTCGCCAACGTTGGACCTAGCGGAAGCCGCACCTCCCGGCCTCACTCGCCTTCCCAGGCCGCGGGCCGCGGCCCGGGACACATCGCCGAATTTGCATGACTCCTTGTGCCCCGGTAAAGCAGCCGGCGAGAATCCTGCAGCCGCCGAAGATGCAGTTGTCCTGGGGTCTGAGGGCCCCACGGGCGGCGGCCTCTTGAGCGCCGCATTGAAGCGCTGCCTGGGGCCCACGGGCGGGGCCAGCGCAGCGGGCGGTACAAGCACAGGCGGGCCCGGCCAGGGCGGCGGCTGCGAAGCCGACGGCCAAGTGGGGGAGGAGGAGCAGGAGGAGGCGGAGGAGTTGCTGCTCCTCCCGTCATGTGGTTCGCCCATGGCCTTGTCACCGTCGCCGCTCCCTCGGCTGCTCGGTCCCGGGCCCCCCTGGAGTCTGACCTCGCTCCGAGCGCCTAACGGGCTCAACGGCCCGCCTGGCTCCGACGCCTCTGCGGCCCCTGCCCCGGCCCCGGCCCCGGGCACAGCCTTCCCCGCGGCCGGGGTTATTCGGATCCCGGGTGCCAACCAGCCCGCACCTGAGCCCTCTGCGCACGGAGCCGCCGGAGGTGACTGGGACCTGGACCCGCACCCGGCCATCACTGTCACTGTGCTGGTCGGCGATGACGTCACCGGGGGGCCCCTGGAGCTCGCTGAAACGGGGTCGGGGGCGGGGGCGGGGGCGGCCTCTGCCTGCGGGGGCCCGGGGGCCGCTGGCGCCCTGGCGACTGGTCCGGCGGGGAGGGCAGCCGCGATTGCGCCGCTGCTGCCCCCGTATGACCTGAGCCGCAGTGCGCTGTGGCGCGTGGGGCCACCGCGGGGGAAGCCCCCGCTGCCGCCACGTGTCCAAGAAGGTGCAGCCGCCAGGTGTGTATGTGCCGTGCGGTGTGTGTAGGGTGTCGTGGGGCGCGGGGCGTGGGTTTAGGGCGCAGGGAGGTTTCGAATCGGCACTGATCCGGTAGGGTAGGGTCAGGAGTTGGGCTGTTTTGCGTGGGTAGCAACTCGGGTGCGTTACATTTGGTTAAGGGGTTAAGGGTTTGGGTTGCAGTCGCAGGGGTTGATGCCCCCAGGGGTTGAGTGTGCAGCAGCTTGGTCGGTGGTTGCAGGTACCGGGGGGGTGGGGAGGGTGCGCTCCAAAGCTCATCAGACTTCGGTGGTGGGCAACCTGCCACGTGGTGCGGTTGCCCCCCCCCTTGCGGGTCCCCCGGGTGCGTGGGATTGCGCAAGGAAGGGAGCCCACAAGTGGAGAGGCCGTTGTGGCGGCGAAAGCGGGGGGGGCTGTCCGCGCCCCAATGGTCCCCCATTGGTCCCTTCCTCACGTGACGGCTTCACGGGTGCGTGGGTCTTTGGCCGTCGATAATACCGTCGTGCAGCTTCCTTCCTGGTCATCGGTCATCGGTCATAGGGTGCGTCTCAAGAGGCACCCGATGAGCGATGACCGATGACCAGGAGGGAAGGTGCAGCGGCTTGCGGCCGCCTCGCCATGCGCCCCTCAGGACGTATGACGGGGGCTTAACGGACCCACGTGGTCTCGTTATCGCGCCGTCGTGCAGCGCAGCGCGGGGCAAGGGGGGGGGCACGGGGGCAACAAATGACCGTTACAGCCACCGCAGCCGCGCCTATCAAGGAGGTCAAGGGAGGTTTCCCTTGACCGCGCTGACCTCTGATGTCGTACGTCCTGCCCGGTCAGCACTTCCCCGGCCCAGCCCGCGGGTGGAGCCTTGGGGAGGCCCCCCGCCCCACCCCACGAGGAACGTCGGAGATGCCTACCCTTCCCCAGCGCCGTTCACCGTCCCCCGGCCCTTCCCGCACCTCCTCCACCTCACTCTGTATCCCGCCCCCCTCACCTCACGCTTCTCCATCCCCCCACCGACGCCCGCCCCCGCGCCCCGCGCCCCGCCCGCCCTCATACTGGCGCCCGGGCCGCGACTCCCCTCTGGTGCCCCCCCAGGTGCTCCGACCTGCACCTGCACCTGGCCAGCCTGCTGCCGGACCCCGCAGCCCCCGCCGCCGCCGCCGATGCGGACTTCATCATCACCGCCGCCGCCCCCGGCCTGTTCACCGCACAGGTCGATCAACAGCCGCCGCAGCCGCCGCCGGGCCCCACCGCCCACCCGGATCCCATCAGCGCTCGAGACCTCCGCGGCGGTTCCTCGCCGTTTGGTCGGGCGGACAGTCTGTGCGGCCTGGGCATCGGGCTGGGGGGCTGGTCAAGCAGCAGCGCCGTCGGGACGTCGGTTTCTGAGCCGGAGCCGGTTCCGGAGCCGGCGGCCATGTGCTGGGGCGGGGCGAACTGGACTCGCCAGACCAGCCCCTTCGCACAGTGGGCGGCGGAGCAGGACGCCGCCGCCGATGTCGTCGCAGATGACGATCGCGACGGAGAGAACGAAATCCGTGACGCTGATGGCGGCGGCATTCCCCGGCCCGCCAGCCCCGAACCAGCTTTCGTACCTGGACACCAAGTCGGCGCCGCTGCCGCCGCCGCCGCCGCCGCCGCCAGTCCGGTCACTGCCGCCGGTGTCGCCGTCGCCCTCGAGCAGGGCTCGCCGGCGTACGGCTCACTAGCTTCTTCTATGGCGGCGAACACCGACACTGCTGCGGCCTCCGCCGCTGCTGCTGCGGACGCAGAGGCCCGCGCCAACGCCGCGTCCGCTGGCGCCGCCGACCTGCCCATCGGCTCACCCATGGACGACGACGAGTTGGACGACTACTACCTGAACACGCTGTGTGGGGGCTGCGACCCTCTGGCGGCCTTCATGCAGCAGGAGAGCGAGAGGGTCAGGTCGCAGGAGCAGGAGCTGCTGATGAGGTCGCAGGAGCTGCCGTCCGGGTCGTCGTCTGTGGGCAGTGAGGAGGCGGGGACGGAGGGGGAGAGGGGGCGGCGGGCGGACGGAGTGACCCAGGTGGAGGGGGTGGGGGAGATGCCGCCGGGGTGGAAGCAGCAGCAGCAGCTGGCGGGGACGGAAGCGGTGTTGGGGGTGATGGAGGAAGAGGAGGAGGAGGAAGAGGAGGAGGCGGATGGCCAGGCGGCGGTAGCCGGGCCCCGGACGCCGGCGGCGGTGGACGTCGTCGTAGGGGGCTGGGAGGAGGATGTCGCGGCGTGGGGATTCTGCGAGTCACGTGCCGCTGGCGAGCGGCTGCCGGACCCGCCGTCGTACGAGGCGGCGCTGTCGTTCGCGGCGGCACCGCTGCCGTCAGCGCAGCAGCAGCAGCAGCAGCAGCAGCAGCAGCAGCAGCAGCAGGCACAGGGGGTCCTGCATGAGCAGGCGGTGATTTCGCGGCCGTTGTCGCTTCTGCGGATGGATACCCCCGCGATTGCGCTGCCGGAGCTGGCAATTCCTGAGGTGCTACTGCCGCCCCCATCTGCGACCCCGGCCATTGCCGCCGCGGCAGGAGCTGCTGCTGCTGCGGCGGCGGCGGCTACTGCGCCGCCTGCAACTACTGCCTCAGCAACTGCCTCAGCTACTGCCGCTGCTGCCGCTGCTGCCGCGGCCTTGCTCCAGGAGGTCTCCTCGGATGAGGATTTGGACAATGAGGATCTGTTTTTTGAGCTGAACCTGGTTGAAGAGGGGCAGCGGGAGGAGGAGGCGAAGGTGGAGGAAGGGCAGGCGGTGGCGCAGTGGGGCGGAAGGGAGGAGGAGGAGGAGTTGGGCGGCAGGGCGGAGGTCGACCACAGCAACGTGGCGAGGCGGGAGGCGGCTGTGTCAGCGCTTCAGACTCCCGGCAGCGACGATGGCGGCCGCTGGGAGATCACGGCCAGGGAGGCGGAAGCAGCGGCGGCGGCAGGGGCGGCAGCGGCGG
Source organism: Eudorina sp. 2006-703-Eu-15 (assembly GCA_003117195.1). Classification (NCBI taxonomy): domain Eukaryota; kingdom Viridiplantae; phylum Chlorophyta; class Chlorophyceae; order Chlamydomonadales; family Volvocaceae; genus Eudorina; species Eudorina sp. 2006-703-Eu-15. The sequence continues at coordinate 37,150 of BDSI01000213.1, forward strand.
CCGTGGGGCCCGTGGTGGCGCCGACGCCGTCTCATCTGTTGGTCGTGACGGGGGCCTGCTGTCACTTTCACGCGACGGAGCTGCACCCCTCCCACACGCTGCGTCTGCGTCGGGAGATGGAGGCGCTGATGCACCACCGCCACCAACAACATGACCACCGCCACGACCACGACCACCACCACGGCCACCACCACCACCACCAGCCCGCGGGGGCGGCACCCGCTACCGGCGGCGAGGGCTCAAGCAGTGCACGGCTGGCAGCGGCGTCGGGGGCGACGGCTCCGGCTGCTGCTGCTGCTGCGGCGGCGGCGGGGCCGGACTGTGGTCATGCGGGTGCGGGTGCAGAGTCATGGCAGCTGGGGGAGTGGGGCTCCGGGGATTTGGGTGAGATGGTGGGTGAGGGTGAGAGTGAGCGGCACGAGGAGGCGGAGGTGGAGGCGGAGGTCCCTGGCCGCCCGGGGCCCGAGCTGGTGGTGTCCCTGGAGCGGGTGGACAGCTGCGCGCACTGCTCCGTGGCGGCGGATGTGCGGCGGATGCTGGGGCAGGTGGTGTGGGCCAACTGCTTCAGATCGGGAGGGGGCGAGCAGCGGCCGACCGGAGGGACCCAGTCGGCGGCGGAGATGCAGCTGCAGCTGCAGGGGTAGGGATATGGTAGGGAGAGGTGGGGGCGGGGGTTTTTGAAGGAGGTGTGGGGCGGTCATCGGCTGGGCCCCGGGCCGCACCCGTTGTCGATACATTGATGCTGTGTCTCTGCCCGTACCGGCTGTAGTACTGCAGGGCATGATGGTACGTTTGTACGACAGGGCCGCGTCGGAGCGCAACGAGGAGAGATTTGCAGGGAGGGGCACGTGCTATGTACGGCACGATCGTCGCGCCATGGGTTGTCCTGATCATCGTCCACTGTGAGATGTGGTGGTGACAGCCGCGGCGGCCTGATAGCTTGCGTTTGTGGCGCCGGGCTTACCCGCCCTGTTTTAGCTTCGTCGTCCTCCATTTTTTTCGCAGTCTTTTCCGCAGCAGTTCTCTAGCAACAGTAGTAAGCAGCACGTGGTTCGGTTGCGGTGGCTTACTTGCGCGGTGTCACATGTATCGTGTCCGTGTGCTGGGCGGCGAAGGAATGCACGGGAATGCCTTGTTCCGTCTGTTTTTGTTCCTACGATCCGAGGGACGAGAATACAGCGCCGTCGTCGACAGGAGGCGAGGGAGAGAAGTAAGAACGTCCTGTTTGGCTGTCCTGCAGGATTCCAAATCTCTTACATTTTGGTCGCCGTACTGTGTCGTACCGTACCGTATTGGTATGTGTGTGTGTGTTTCTCAAGGATTATTCCAGTGTGTGCATGTGTGTGTGTGTGTGTGCGTTCTGTACTGCGTCGCGTTGTGGCAGCTAGGCACATTGCCGGCCGCGCAGTCGCTGACTGGCCGATGCACGTTGTGTTCCAGAGTGGATAGGATCTCCCGGACGAGGAGGAGGAGGAGGAGCATGAGGAGGAGGAGGCTCACCAGCTTTGAGGTAGAGGGGTGCTGGGGCTGACTGGCTGAGAGGGATGGGGGGTTGCGGTTGGGCCCTGCAGTGTGGGGCCCGGCTGTTGGGCTGTTGGGTGTTGAGAGTTAGTGGTGGCTGCGCGTGTGGGAGGTTGAAAGAAGCCTTCCCTCCTCCCTCCCTTCCTCCCTTTCTTCCTCCCCGGGAGGAAGAGAGGGGACACCGGATCTGTGGCAGCAACCTGTGTTCGCACACCGGGGCGGCGGCGAGGGGTGTTGCGGCGGGAGGGGGTGGGACACACCCGGCCCGTCCGCGAGTCAGCGAGGGAAACACATGGAATATGGATTTGGGGGTTAGATCGGTAGGTAGGCAGGCCATTTCACGCGGCATGCAGACCCACGTTAGTTTTTGGTTATTGGTGGGGCATGGGAGTGGGTTAGGGTTCCTGGGAGCGGAGGTTCGGAGGCAGCCCCCACCCCCCTTGGAGCCCCCACCCGTAAGGCCCCACGGAAGTCGCGGCCAAGTCCCCCGCGGGATCTGATCTGCGCTGCACCGCCGCCGTGCAGGCCAGGTCATGTCAGGCGCCGTCGAATCGCATCTGGTCCACAGTTTGCACTTTGGATATTTGGTTTCCGGACGACGTTGGCAGGTCGCTGGAACGAGGCCCTGTTGGGAGCCGCAGGGAAGCCCCCCTTCCCTTTCCCGGGAGTGAGAGCGCTGTACACACATGCACGTACATACGTAAGAGGGGCATTTAACATATTCGCGGGATGGATTGGTGCGGCCAGGTGCGCTGTCTGCCAGGCAAAACTGGGTTTGCACGGCTGCGCTGTGTGTGCGTGCTTTTTGATGTCACATTCTTCTTTCTTGCCAATTTGGATTAGGTGCCGCTTGTAGAGTGGGTCATCTGGTAGCTGCGGGACCGCTCAGCGGTCCGCTCTGTGTGAGAGTGATGTTCCCTGTGGGTGGTTGGTCACATGGTCAGGAGAAACAGGAGCATGATCCGTGTCAGCGATGCACTGCACCGAGGACGGGAGAGGGGGGCAACGAGGGAGGCAACAGGGAGAGTGCTCCTCCGGCGGGCAGGAGGGCAGGCAGGATGGCGCGGGCCACACAGCGGGCGCGTCCCCTCTTCCATCATTCCCGGCAGCGTTTGCGGTTGTTAGGGTCATGTACCAATAGTCGTACAGCGGTTCCATCGTACAGCGGTTCCATCCGTTGTACGATCGTCAATCATTTGAGGCGGCCAGGCGGGCATGCATTCTTGTGGCAGGCAGGCAAGCAGGCAGGCTTTGAGCGAGGTGCATGTTTATGTGGCTGTGGCGGGGATGTCCGAAGCACCTGAGTTCGGGATGTTTACGGCGTCATGAACTCATGGTCTGGGAGCTGCAGCAGCTGGGGCCCCAGGGGGGCGCCGTTGACAGACGGTCTTGCAGTGTGCAGCGGCCCGTGGCCACTGGCAGGGGAGGGAGCGAGGGAGGGAGCGAGACGGCCGGCCATGTACCGATTCGTATCTCCTGCCGAGGTGCTAAGGCTGCTAACATGGACGTGTACGGGGAATCCGCGTCATGTAGTGTTTGCTGTTGTGCTTTCGGACGGCAAGGGGTTCAAGGTGTGCGGAGGTAGATAGATTGTAGGTCGCACGAGCGCGCATCACGACGTGCGCATGACCCAAAGTCATTTCCGGGAATGCTGATGCTAGGCTAGGCTAGGCTAGGTTGGTTTCAGTCGGAACCGCTGGCGCCCGCCGGTTGCTCCGCAGCATTATGCCGCACATGCATTACGAAAGGTCACTTTCCGGACCTCTGGGCCGCAAGACGCAGCGGTTCACAACGCGTGTGCTGAGGCGCGAGTTACGGTGGGGCCCATCGTCCCCTCGGGCCGTCCGGTGGCGGGTTCCGCAACAAGCTGGAACCGGTCGGTGGCATGTGCGATTGTGCGTGCGCGCTTGCAGCTAGTTATGGTCGTTTTTGCTGTAATGACAATACGTAACGGCAAAACGTTCATTATCCGCTAAACTAATTCGCAATGTTTGTCATATTAATTGTCCTCTATTGGAAGGTATCTTTGGTTTGGCTGACAAAAATTGTACGCGCACAAACGGTCAAAGTAAAGCTCGGCGGTCTCCATGGACCCGGGTCAACGTCAAACCAACGCCTCTCGCGCTCATATTTGTTGCAACAGGTGCCGCATGATGAATACTAGGATTGGGAAGAACTGGGGAGAGCTGGAGACCAGATGTTGCGAGCAATTCACGGGTCGGGAAGCTGTACCGTACTTGGCAGGCCGAATGAAGGGAATCTTCAGACTCCTAAACTTAAAGACGTGTTGATCCTCAGCTGTTCAGTTTAAGTTCAGAGAGTTACCACATAAGAACCCCAGGAGGAATCGTCGTTTTGGCACATAACCAGCCTTCATTGTGCCTGGTATGTTACCTAACCCCGGTCCTGAATCCTCCCCGACGGGGACCCGCCACCAGGGCCTCCCAACAATGTGCCGTACGCTTGCGGTCACGGCAAAATGCTGCCGCTCCGCCTCAATCCCGAGGCCCATCCCCAACCACCCGCCCCTTTCGCCAGCGGCCCCCCGGCAACGACCCCGCAACGCGGGTCATCACCGCCCTACGATGTCCGTACATCCGGCATAAGCCGCAAGCCCCCGCCCGCTCCCATCGCGGACCCTTTATTAGTTGCCGTACTCCCCCTCGCTGTCGCAGCTCCCGGGGCCCCCGTCCCCGCCACCACGGTGGAGTGCAGCACCTGCCACTCGGCCGCCACCAGGCCCGCCACCTGCTGCAGTTGCTCCGGAACCAGCTGGTTGGCCCACACCAGGAAGAACCACAGCTTGCGCTCCGCCGCCTTGAGCCGCGCGGCCTCGGACTTTCCCACTCCTGCAGTGGCGCGCCTGCTGTGCCCCCTAGGGGCGGAAGGCGGAGGCGGCGCAGCGGAGGCGGAGGCGGCGGCACCCACCGGCGGCGGTGCCGTCGTGGTCGCCTTCGAGGCGGACGGAGGTGGCAGCGGTGCCGGCGGCGCTGCTGCCCCGGCGCCCGCGGCCCTTAGCAGCATCCGACGAGAGTCCTCCAGCGCTAGTACCACGCTGGGCCGGCCGTTGTCCAGCACAGTCACGACGTCGTACAGTACGGAAACCGCATAGGAACGGTCCTGGGCCATCGGTGTGCGACGCGACATGCGACACGGGATCCGACGTCGGGAAATATGATGGGAGGTGTGCGAGTGTTTAATGAGACGCCCACCCGCGCCGGGTGTATGCGCTGTGCGACGCGCCCGTGCACATCGGTCGGAGAAGAAGCCTATTGCAGCTGCAGGCGGTATGCAGGCAAGCCAGCTCGATGGGGCGGCTGATATCTCGGTTGCGCCTAGCTGGCTACCCTCCCTGGACGGTCCGTTGCCCTCCGTGTTGGCGTCAGCGAGGGCGCCGGAACCACGGGCCCCTCGAAAGCTGCTGATCCATGCTCCCAACATGACATGTCATACATGACATTTGGCCCACACTACACTGCCGGTATCCTGCCCTGCCTGTCCTCACCCCCGACCCACCGCGGCCTCCCAAGGCGCGGGGGAATCTCACCCGGGAGGTGCCCATCGGCGGAGCACACGCCCTCTCAACGCCGTGAAGACACGCCTCCGCCGCCGTCTGCGGCAGCTGCGCCGCCGGCGCACCGCGACCGCCGCCATCCTCCCCATCCCCATCCTCGTCGTCGTCGTCGCCCGCCTGCTCTGCTTGGCCCCGGCCTGGGCCCGAGGCCCGTCCGGCCGCCGCCCTCCCACCCTGCGATGCGGCGGCGGGGTCGCGCCGCGTCGGCCGTCGACCCATGGGTACGCCCGAAAGAACGTCCGTCAACGCTAGCAGCGCCGCCGCGGCAGCGCCCGCGTTCTGCCCCCAGTCGCCGTTGTACCGCCGCATCACGTAGCAGTAGCCGTACAACACCTCCACCAAGTGCCACGTCAGCAACGGTGACGGCGCCGCGCGCGTGAGCGCCGACAGCGGCGGCAGCGGCTCTGACGGCGGCGGCGGCAGCCCGCCGCCACCATTGGCTGCCTCGTCGCCTTCATCACCGCCGCCGCCGCCGCCGCTGCCACCGACTTCCGACAGGGGCGCCACCCTCCTCTGCCCGGTGGCCGTGAGGTTGAGCTCCCGCGCCTCAGAGAAGGTCCACCAAGGCTGCCAGGGCTCCAACGCACCGCCCAGCTGGAATGGGGGGAATATATATATTGAAGCGAGAAGCGAAAAAGCAGAGAAACACTCAAAGCGGCGACGATTACTCGGGTGGAGAGGGCCCACCCTCTCGCACCCTCGCGCACTCAAATCAACATCGCAGGACGGCGTCCCTCCCCGCCTCTGGTTGGACCCCTCAACGGCCGTTTGCGGGCTGCCCCCACCTCGCCCGCAACATACACCCGTGTGAGGGTACGGCATCGCCACCCGCCGGAATACTCGCAATACAGCACCATATCTCGCCAGGGCACTTGCAAACTTCGGCCCCACCCGCCCATCCGCCCACCCGCCCACCTGCCCCAGCGCCACCGCTCTCTGGAAGGCCCGCCACTCCTCAGGCTGCAGGTCGCCCTCCTCGATGTCCCACTCGTCGGCACTGGCGCTGGCCGCCGCCTGGAGCCGGCCCCGCGGGAAACGACCACAAGGAGGCGAGAGGACTCGCTCATGTCGGTCACGTCGGTGCTGGGATGGAGCAGTTAGATGGATGGATGGATGGATGCATGGATGGATTCACTCACTCGCCCCCGGGAGAGGGAGGGGTGTAAAAAACATGCCACCTCCGGGAGGGTGCGGGGGTTCAACCGATGCGCACCTTTCGAAGCAGCCGCTGGCGGGTCTCTTCACTCAACAGCGCTTCCAGCGGGCCCCAGCCGCCTCCGCCGCCTCCGCCACCACCACGAGTACCAGCTGGGCCGCTCCCGCCAGCTCGACTGCCTCCATCATCGCGCTCCTCCGCCTCGCCCTCGCTGCTGCCCGCCTCTCCCTCCCAGTCGTCGTCCTCCTCGTCCCCTTCCCCGTCACCTTCGGAGCCTGACCCTCTCCCTGCCTCCGCTTCCCCCGCCACCCCGAGCCCCATCAACGCCTCCAGCAGAGGTCGCTGCCGCTCCTCCTCCTCCAACTGCTGCTCGTGAACCCGTCGTAGGATGTCCAGCATCGCGCGGCGCTGCTCGTCGGCCGCACGGACTGACTGCATCTCCCCCACCGCCTGCTCCCTGGGGTGCGATGGCGGAGTGGGTCGGTGTCGGCAGAGAGTGGGGCGGATACGCGCGACGGGCCGCGGCCATATTGTTGGAGGCTGTGCCGGGGTGTTTGGGCCGGGCCTTGCGGCAGGCGTCCTGACTCTGTACTTTTCGGCGGTACGTCTGAGGATGGTGAAACCCCGGACAACTGCCGGGAGTGATTCGACATGCTTTTCGCTTGGTGGACAATCGGTTGGGAAAGCTTCTAGCGAGGTAGCTGCGTGGCGTGTTGCGGCGCCGGACGCGGTTTGTGCCGTTAACCAACAACCAACATTCATTCGGCACCTCGTTCATGACCCCGATAGCCCGTTATACCTGTAGAAAGACTCCGTGCAGCTCTCGCCATGTTGTTTGTAGCAGGGCAGAGAGCAGTAACCGGTGTTGCAGCGCGGGCAGGTGTATCTCGCGTACTGGCGCAGACAGCTGCGGCCCGGGCACGGACGTGCGGCAGAGTAAAAAGGATGAGAGCAAGCTCTGGAATTGCATAAGACGTTGACTGCACTAGCAAAGTGATCGCAAATGGGGTGGGGCCGTCGCGAGCTTACACTTTGCAAATTATGCGTCGGTCGACGGGATCCATGCTGTCCGTTCGCACAGAATTCAGTTAGTTATTTAGCTCACCACTCTTCCACTTCTTCGGCATGGGATGTTGCTTTACGACGCCGTGAAGTCGTTACGTCGCCACAACGAAATTTGACAAATACTGCAGCATGTCTTCGACTTTGATCCTATACTTCAATAGCGCATGATAATTTCTTCCGTAAGTTCACAAGGTTTTGCTGACACCCTCTGAGGCGAGCATGGCTTCTGACCAGCCTTCCAAGCCAGCGCTGCCGGACTACGTATTACGGGCAATTCGAGGCGAGCTGACTGAAGAAGAAAAGAAGGCGCAGCTAGACGAGAGCCTTAGCAGGCAAGACCCTCGAATAACGCTAGCAAGGAGGCGACATCGCGCTCGGCTACCTTCACATAGATACATCTCGTAGCTGGATGCTGGACCTCAGTTGCTCGTATATCTAGAAGCCCCCACATTGCATTGTGTTCGCGTCACGCGCCCACCCTTGCTCGCGGTCTTCCTGCTAAACGCAGCTGGTGGAAGGAGTACGCTGCGCGGAAGAACGACGAGGACCAGGAGCACGTGGCCGACTCGCTGCTGTACGACGAGCGGTGCCACCTGCCGCGCACCGCGCCGCCCCCCGTCCTGTCTGATGGCAGCACCCCCGGCACGGCAGCGCCTAAGAAGGACTGATGACCCTATCCTCCCCAACCCAAGGAGAAAGGCCGGTAGCTCCCAGGCGCCGGTGGCCAGGGTACCGTGACAACAGCGTCAGGGCACCGTCCCAAGGCCCAGCTGCCTCCCTGATGTCCCCACGCCATACTCCTGCGCAAGGAGCCCCGGGCGGAGCATCCCGAGGGAGCTGTTGGGGGACGTGACGGGGGCTCTCACGGGTCGCTGATGGAGCACTGACGGATGGAGCTTACGGGCGGCTGCGTCAGGGCGGCTTACGCAGCTACGGCGACCCGGGCGTAGCAGCCGCGGCGGGGCCGAGTAGCCGCGGCGTCCGCCTGGACAACCCCACCCCCCTGGAGGCGACTGGCTGGCTGGCGCGGGGATGGGCCAGCCGGTGGTGCGCACCCAACTGCTGTGTACGGTGCGCTCGCTGCGGTGTCGGACTACAGGAGCACACAGCCACCTGCTGCTGCTGCTGCGCGGCCCGCGGCTCCATCCGGCTCCATCCGGCCCGAGCGACAGCAGGCCAGAGTGTGTTTGTGTGTGTGTGGGGGGGGGCCCGGCCTACGTGAGCTCTAGTAGGAAGGAGGGTCCAAGACGTCGTCTCCGGGTCCTACCGACGAAGTCATGGGTGCAACCCTGTGGCTGGGCCTGTTACGATCATGGCCGGGGACCTGGTGCAGCGCTGCCGAGTCGCCGACGCCGACGCCGTTGTGGTCGCGCTGACGCCGTCCTTCCGCGCGGATAAGGGGGATGCCGCGCGAGGGCAGGCCTCATGTCCCGTGAAGGCGACGGGGCGCAATGCAGCCCTCCGCCGCTACCCTACCTTAACCTACCTTACCTTGAAGAAGCGCGCTCCGAGTCAGCCCTTTGGAGAACGACGAGGGAGCGCTGGGGAGTGGGGTGCTTGTCCGTCTACCGCGCACCGAAGTGGAGCCGGGCGCCTGTGGGTCTCCGTAATGCCTCGGTCACATGAGGGGCGCGTGGCGTCTGTCAAGGCCCTCGAGAGGGCGGAAGGTTGTGTGACCGGCGAGTTGATACCGTCCGGGGTCTGGGCTTTGCGTTGCATCTCTGGTCTGGGCCTGGATGGTCGGATTTTAGGGGATGGACACCCTAGCGGAAGTCCGTCCGCCGGCAGCCCCCGAATGGTCTTGGAGAAATCTTGTCGGGGAATGTGTGTTGCCGGCAAGTTGTTGTGTGTCTGCGGCTGTCCGGCCGGCAGCTCATGCAGGGCATCATTCGTGAGGGGGAGTGGCAGCTGGGGCGGCATGCCAGCGCTGAAGAGGGGACATCGAGTCAGGAGTTGCGCCCGAGGAGACGGACGGACGGACGGACGGATGGACGGATGGACGGGCTCGCCGTTCGGTGGCGGACATGTGGGGGCGATGAAATGCCTCAGGTGCGGGGGGCCAGCCACCCGGAGTGTCACGGAGGCTGCGCAGCGTAGGGGCCCCCCTAGGGGTAGAAACTGCGCCAGGCCTCCAGCGGTCGTGCGACGGTGTCAACCGTTGAGGGCAGGGGCCGGAGCTGCAGTTCGAATGCTGCATTGGTTTTCGGTGGAGTTGCGGACGTGCCCTGCCCTGCCCTGCCCTGCCCTGCCCTGCCCTGCCCGTGGTGGCAAGGTGGGATGATCGGGTGGACCAGGGCAGCAGGGCAGATTCGGAGGGCAGTTTACGCATCGCGCTATGACGCGCGGTGGTGGCCATGGCCGGTTGAGGTTCGCGGCGATGTCCGCCCGCGGTGGGTGACCGCCGGGAGGCGCGGGTGCGCCGACGTGGACGCCGTCGCCAGTCGCCTCGGGAGCATGTGAGGTTGTAAGCGCCTCGAAGCTGTACATTTCAGTAACTGCGGGCCCCCGCAGCGGTCACATGATTCAACGGCCCGCCTTGCACGTTCGGCATTCACGTTCGGAGACGGCCGCGCATGCACGGGGAGGAGGCGATTCAATGTGTGCAGTCGAACCCAGATGGGGGCGCCCCGCGGGCTGGAAGCCGGGCGACAAGGCCATGAAGCGACCGCTGAGCAGGGGCGTGCGTTCCCAGGTCAAGCATGCAAGCAGGATTCGCAGCGTGCTGCAGCACCTCCATCTATGTCGGCCAGGAGGCGCTAGCAAGCACACGCCATCGCCCGCATGATCCGGGTTGCCGCCTCGGGACACCTGCTGGTACCTGTTGAGTGCGGCCATGTCCAGGGGGGCATGCGGCGGTCCCCTGGAGTGTTCAAATGATGACAACAATGGGTCGTCCGGGAGGTGAGCAGTGGATGCGGTTCGCGGGGGTGCCCAGATGAAGGCAGGGCCCCTCCATACACCGCCAGAGAGCTTCCACGCTTGGAGGCGGCGGCGGCGGCGCCCCCTGACAAGCTCAAAGCATGTCGTTGAACCGGGTTCCAGCTTTGACAAACCATCATGGAGAAATGAGAGACAAGGAAAGCGAAGGAAAGCCGGACAGATCCTACCCGAACGGTTGGTCAGGGAGTGTGTGTCAGCGGCAGGTGCTTGATGCAGGAAACAATTTCTTACCGAAGAGCGGTAATTGACACTTTGAAAGTGAATTGACCGTGATAGGTGTCAGGTAACGCCGTCTTAATTGATCCCGACGCTACCCAGCCATCCCCAGCGCCGCCCTGTTGACGAACACAACACGACTCGACACAGCTCGACTAAATGACTAAACCCGGATAGTAACCCGTCGCCGTGGTGACAAGCGGCCCGTCCAGGCCGCCTTTGGGTATTTTAAGAAAATAATGTATTGGTTTTACGTCAACTTATCGTGGCGTGGAAAGTTGAATCTGTCCGAATGAAAACTGTGCGCGCGCACACAGTTCTGCACCATGGGTACGCCGAGTACAACCGCGATCCCTACAAACATTAAGGAACAAATTCATTGTTTTATGGAATTTCAATTTACAGAGGTCATCATTGTTTAAAATGCCTTGGTCGAGCCCTGTCGTGCACCGCGAGCACTCGACGAGCTGCCCGTAGTTCGTTGCGGGTCTGTCGTTAAGGTCGTTGCATTATGGACGCACTATTCAGGACGTATTTGTCAAAAAAATTGGGATATTTATGTAGAACAAATTATGCTACAAAATTTGATGTAAATAAGACATGCCTCGACGGCGATTTCTGCGACGCGGCGATCGGACGATTCGACCCCTGTCGTGTCGTCAACCATGACGCGACACCTTCCTTCTGCCACTTTGCTGCTCCGAGATTAGTTGCAATAATATCGTCGTTTCGTAGATTTATTGCTTTGGGAACCCGATCACCTTTTGCAACCGCCCTGCCCAACAGTGCCGTCGACTTGGCTTCCCAATTATTCTAGCCACACGCAGTTCAAGAAATCCCCTATCCTTGACACGAAGGCCATCGCGCAGGGCTACGTTGGTTTGCGTGGATTGCCCCACGGTGCTGAGCGTGGAGAGCAAAGGAGACGATCGCCCGGCATGCAACCCCAGGTCCGCCTCACGACCCAAACCACGGCCCGACGAACGCGGACAGCATCACCGCTGTAACATTCATTCATTCAATCACCAACCCAGCCATAAGCCACATCATGAAGTCGTAACGAGTTACACCTCCCACAGCTCACTCCCTCGCATGCACCCCACCAACAGCACCAACAGCATCGCACTGTAAACTCTCGAGCTACCATTCCAACCATGCCGTTTATCCCAAATCGAATAGAGCTGCACCCATCCACCACCAACACACCGCCGTATCGCCACCACAGGCCTATTGGGGCAGTGCTCCTGGCACGTACCCAACCTGCCAAGCTGGGGTACACGACCCACAGCTGGAACAACAACAGCTGCAGCAACAACAGCTACAGCAACAGCAGCTACAGCAACAACAGCTGCAGATGCAGCAGATGCAGATGCAGCAACAGCAGCTGCAGCAACAGCAGCTTCAGATGCAGCAGCTGCAACAACAGCAGCTGCAGCTACAGCAGCTGCAGATGCAGCAGCCGCAGCCGCAGGTGCAGCTGCTGCCACAGCCGCAGCTGCAGCTACAGCCACAGCCGCAGCAGCTGCAGCTGCAGCTGATGTCACAGCCGCAGCTGCAGCTGATGCCACAGCCGCAGCTGCAGCTACAGCCACAGCCGCAGCTGCAGCTACAGCAACAGCTGCAGCAACAGATAATTCCCTTCCCTGGCGGCGTTGCTTACCCGCAGCCGGAAGTCAGCGCCGTCGTGGCCGCCGGCACCCAGCCTCACGACTTGGCGACTACAGCGGCTGCCGCCGTCGCGGCGGCCGCGGCCCTGACAGCGGATTTCGACGATGTCCCCGACTTTGACCTGCTCCAACTTGCTGACGGCTACATTGACCCGACGGAAGCTGACGCCGTCGGTGCCCTGTGCCAAGCGGATGCGGACGACGACTTCGACGTCCCCTGGATCTTCGGCGGCGCCGCCGATTGGCCACCGGCCGTCATCAGCGGCTGGCTGGACACCGCGGCGGCGGCAGAGGCGCATGCCGCGCACCGGTTTGTGCCGAGTGACGGCGGCGGCAGCTCACAGCAAAGCGGACAGACCCACGGCTGGAGCTCCGGCGGCGCACCTGGTGCCGTCGCCGCCCCCGGCCACGCCGTGTACCCACCCCCCGCCGGCAACGCCGAGTGCCAACCCGTGTACTACAACCCGGAGCCAGCAGCGCCGCCGCAGTTGTACGACCAGCTGTGGGCGATGTACATGGCGGATGCGTGCGGCAACCCAGTGGTTCCGGAGGCGGCGCAGGTGAGCGGACCCACGGGTCACGGCGCTGGTGGCCACGTGCGGCCGGATTCCGATCCGGTGCCGTCAGGGGCTCCTGCGATGTTTCTCGGGGCGCAGAGGCGCACCTCACGCATGGGGTGACAATAGGACAAAGCAACCCACTGGGCGACCCATTGCCTTCCTTTGGAGCCCGCTGCAACATTGTTTTTCACTCATTCATGGCATTCATTCATTCAATCATGGTATTCATTCACTCCTTTGTTTAGTATTCAATCATGGCACGGCGACAACCAAAGAGCTCACCAGGCCTGGAGGTGGGGACTAGGGGAAAGGGGGGGCCACGGTCACTGCCACGTCGGGCGCTTGGGCTCCCCCGGACGACACACCGGGTACGGGCGGTACGGGCGTGCCCGCGCGGCGCAGAACGGCGCGTCACCAGAGACGTGTCGGGGGCGGCATGCGAAGATAACCCCTGACTTGCTCACTTCCTCTCTCCGTCCGCCGTCACCTTGTCACTGGTTTGGCTTCCCTGCGGGGTGCGCGTCCCACCTGCGGGCTGCGGCCCCCTTGCTTTCCGCGTCCCTGCGTCAGAAGCCTACACGGCCGCAGGGGAATGTGTCATTACCGTCCAAACTGCTTCCCTGCTACAGCCGGTTCCACCGGCCAATGGAACCGGCTGGTTGGTGAGAAAGCAGTTCTAAGGGTAATGACACTATCCTCCCCAGGTCGTCCAGCGTCATCGGACTCTTTGATGTTGCTGTGTCCGGTACTTTCATCCTGCATCGCTCCCACGAGTGACTCACCCAGGGTGGCTTTCTTAAGATATGAATATATATTCGGCCGAAAATCTTGAGTTTTGATAGATACTTTCCCTCGGGAGAAAAATGAGGTTTTAGATACTCATGGCCTCACGCGCGGGGAAGAGCCCCCTTGAGTAGATTAAATGCCGGCAAAAGCTCCCTCCGACAGATACTTTCAGCACGATTGGGCAAGGAGTATCTCCGGCCGTAGATACTCTGTAAAATAAGATAGCCACCCTGGACTCACCTAGTCGCCTGGCGGAGTTACAGTGGGCCCGGCGCGTCATCGCCACCCCGCGGCATCGCTCGCCACACAGGTCTACCCGAGCTGCCAGGGCCACATGGGGTACCCGGTGCCGCCCAGTGGCGGGTTGCCCCTGCCGCCCATGTACGGCCCCGCCCACCCGGGCCCGGCGGAGGAGGCCGGGGCGGCTGCGGCGGTGGACCCGGCGGCCGTGCCGGATTTGGACGACGCGGCCTTCGAGGACCTCACCCGGCTGCGGCTGCTGCACCACCCGCGCATCAGGGAACTGGTGGACGCTGTGGTGTCGTGCAGGAAGGTGGGACAGGCAGGGGAAGGTGGGGAAAGGTGCGGGATCGTGGGGGAAGGTGGATGAGGGTGGAGGAAATTGGGAGGAGGTGGTGGAAGGTGCGGGGTGGTGGCAAAAGTGGGGGAAGGTGGGGGAAGGTGGGGGAAAGGTGGGGAAAGGTGCGGGATGGTGGCAGAAGTGGGGGAAGGTGGGGGACGGGGTTAAGAGAAACAGCCCAGACACTTCCAGCCCGGGAAGGTGGGGAAAGGTGGAGGAACGATGCTGCTTCCGTTTCTGCTCCTGCTGCTGCTGCTGCTGCCTCTGCTGCTGCTGCTGCCTCTGCTGCTGCTGCTGCTCCTGCTGACGGTGACGATGCTAATACTGCCACTGCCACTGCGCTTGCTGTGGCTGGTGCTGCTACTGAAGGTCGGCCTTCGCAACCGGGAGGCCGCCGATGCGCTGGACAAGGCTCGCGACGTGGCCCTGAGGGACCTGGCGCTGCTGCGCTCCCAAGCGTGGGGGCCAGGCGGCATGGCGGCGCTGCCGGGACCGGACCCCGAACTGGACGCCTCCGTGGTGTGTCGGGTTGGGTCTCCCCTACCTTTGGCGGTGTCAGGGCTCCCAACAGGCGGGCGGCCACCCCCGGAGTTGCTGTCGCAAGACCCGTTGCGGACTTCCGGTCCAAAGTAATCTGCTTCAGATCACAATACAGCGTTTCTCGGCTGCACCGGTGTGCGGCTTCGACATCCGCAAGGTTGAGAAAGGAATGGCGGCCTGCTGTCGCAACCTTCAAACTTTTAAATGCCCTGGATCTTACTTCGGCCTGGCTGTCTGTCAATCACCTCCCCGCAGGATCAATTCATCGAGGTGTGCGAGGAATACCAGAAGGAGCTCACCTCGCTGTACAAGGTCGGGAAGCGGGAAGAAGGGGGAGGGGGAAGGAGAGCCGAGACCGGCAAAAGTACGACAAAGTACGACATGAGTAATTCGTACACCTGCGGCGGTAAACCGGTAATCTGTACCTCGCAGCAGGGAAGCTCTCAAAGGCCCCTCTATAAGTAATTATAAACGGGTCCCCCGTGCCTGCCCTGCCCTGCCCTGCCCGGCCTTGCCCGGCCTTGCCCTGCCCTGCCCTGCCGTACTCTGCCCTCCAGGACGCGGATGCCCTGCTGAACGACTTCGAGAGCAAGGTGTGTAGGCTGTCTTTGGGACGACGGGATGGTCTCCCTTTCGATGCTCCTTGTCCTATCCTGCCCCAAGGCTGCTGTCCTGGGTGTCCCAAACTCCAATCCCGCCGCGTCAGGCGTGCTGCCACCATTCTTGATCCCGCTTGATCCCCGAAGCCACGCTGCAGCCCCCTCCTGGCACAGCTCCTCACCCGACTTATCCGGCCATGGAAGGACACGCGCACGGGCGCTGCGCTGCGCGTCCGATCCAACCAGCGGCCCATCCGCTGGTCGTGTGGCCGTGTCCCCGGCCCCCACCCGACCATCCCCCACCACTTGTTCCCCACCCGACCACCATCCACCACCCGCACCCCGCAGCTGTCCTCCGCGCTCCTGCGCTGCGTGGACGCCACCGCCAAAGTCAGTCCGCCATCCGGGGCTAAAGGCTCGGCTGCGGCGCAGCGCATCCCGGGAGTGCCCGGTGTGGGCGACCTGGAGCTCCGTTCCGTGTTGAAGCGCAAGTGAGAGAGGGGCCTGAGGGTTGGCGGCGGGGCGGGGTAGGCTCTAGGCGGGTTGGGCGCTAGGCGGGTTGGGCGCTAGGCAGGTTAGGCTCTAGGCGCGGTGGGAGCCAGGCGGGGTAGGCTCCAGGCGGGGTAGGCTCCAGGCGGGGTAGGCTCTAGGCGGGGTAGGCGCTAGGCGGGGTAGGCGCTAGGAGGGGGAGCGCGGGCGCTCACAAGTGCTGGCTCGCCGCATGGTTTTTAAGTTAACCCCCACACAGAATACAAACACTTACACAGGGGGCAACGGGCCTGTGTGTGGGGTTAACTTCTCAGGACATGAATGAAGGAGTGGCCTTAATCGTGACCGCTTGGATCGTGTTGGATTCACTGCCCCCTGTCCCCTGTCCCCAGGTACACGGCCCAGATCCGTCAGCTGCAGGAGGAGTTCTCGAAGCGCAAGAAGGTCGCCAAGCTGCCCGAGGAGGCCACCAGCCTGCTCAAGCAGTGGTGGACCACCAACTTTGTCTGGCCCTACCCCACCGTGAGTGGTCGCATCGGGCACCGCATCGGGCACCGCACCGCACCGCACCGCACCGCACCGCACCGCACCGCACCGCACCGCACCGCACCGCACCGCACCGCACCGCACCGCACCGCACCGCACCGCACCGCACCGCACCGCACCGCACCGCACCGCACCGCACCGCACCGCACCGCACCGCACCGCACCGCACCGCACCGCACCGCACCGCACCGCACCGCACCGCACCGCACCGCACCGCACCGCACCGCACCGCACCGCACCGCACCGCACCGCACCGCACCGCACCGCACCGCACCGCACCGCACCGCACCGCACCGCACCGCACCGCACCGTGCCGTTTGTAATGATTGGACTACGGTACTGCTGATGTCAGGCGGTGTGCTGCCATGGGGTAGGCACCTTTCTTAGGGCATGGAAGTCAAAACCAACATTCCACAGGACCATCACCCCAGCCAAGTCATGGCGCTACCACCGCCTGTCGTTGAGGCAGCACAACGTTCGTTAATCAAGTCTCACCGGCCGGTGCTACGGTACCTGCTTACGCCCGCCTCAGCACCGGCCGCACATTACCCGCGGTCAAACCAAATCGCCCAATCTGGCGTTGCGCCCCCGCAACCGCCGCCTCGCTTCCGCGCCCCCGACCCTGCCGCCAACCTGCTCCGAAACCGCAGGAGGAGGTGAAGAAGCAGCTGGCGACATCCACGGGACTGAATGCCACCCAGATCAACAACTGGTGCGTAGCACGGCCCCGTCAGGCGAGGCACCGGCAGTTTGAGAGGAGCGCCAAGGGGGGAGACTGTGAGGAGGGAGGAATCCCGCTGAGGACATGAGGGGGACAGACGCAAAGCGTCAGGCAATGCCGTACCATGCCGTACACAGTACAGTGCTTCACGGCAGAGGAGAGATTGACAGGGGTGCTGACCAGCTGAGTGCACCGAGCGGGCGTGAGGCCCGCAAGTCACTCGTGTCCAGTCGCCACCTTGGCTCGGGGAGTTCCGTCATCAGCCCGAATGGCAGGTCCCTAGGCCCCAGCTTCCCCGCACCTCTCCTGACCCCTGCCCTAGCCGCTTTACGCCTACGTCCCATCCGTCCTGCTGACCTCGCTCTTGCCCCCACGTGGCCCGCTTGCAGGTTCATCAACCAGCGTAAGCGACATTGGCACAAGGTACGGTACGGTACGGCATCCCAACATACACCATGACAGCACGCCCCGCACGCCCCACGGGTCGCGCGGTCCAGGGCTGAAGGGGGTTTAGGCTCGAGTTGGCCCAGCTCGCCAATGTGCGCAATCTGCCGAGTTACACACGCAGCACGACAACCTGTGTTGCTTAGGCAGGCATAGCAGGAGTGTGTGACATGCACAGGCGGATTAGCGCCCGACAACCTGCACGACAACCTGTGTGTGTGCCCTATGTACTTCACACGGGTCACTGCGCTGCTGTTCCTATTGTTGGCGCGATGTCCTGCGCCGCCACGCGCCCTCACTTCCTCGCCGGACGCCCGTCCCTTTCCGCCGCAACCGCTCTCCCGGACCCAGTTCTTCAACGGCCGCCAGCCGTCATCCAAGGAGGAAGCTGAGCAGGTGCTGCGGAAGCTCAAGGCCATTCCGTGAGGCAGACCCGCCTCGCCAAAGTGGCACGCACCCGCGGGGATCGGTCCGTGTGCCCGCCGGGGTGATGTCCAGACCCGCGCTCTCGCTGCGACCAGCATCGATCACAAGCGTGTATGTCCGAAATGCCGCGGCGGGCCGTGCGTGGCTCGTCCATGTCGTACAGTGTCCCAACTGTCCTCCTTTGCTTTGCTGGCCTCCGATCCGCCCGTACCATGAACTTGCGAAGACGATTGCGTCCGAAACCGTTACTGTGATCCGATCATGTACGTGCGTGTCCTCCTGACGAAATCATCCCACACTTCAATCGCGCGCGTTTCGGATCGAAATTAATGCTGTTTGAGTGAATCGCCTGATCCGCCGGTGTT
This sequence comes from Eudorina sp. 2006-703-Eu-15, assembly GCA_003117195.1. Lineage (NCBI taxonomy): Eukaryota > Viridiplantae > Chlorophyta > Chlorophyceae > Chlamydomonadales > Volvocaceae > Eudorina > Eudorina sp. 2006-703-Eu-15. The sequence goes on from BDSI01000213.1 coordinate 55,345, forward strand.
GGTTGCACAAGTTAGCTTTGCGGTCTGGCCGGTCTGACAGCAGATGCCGCGGTGGGTAGCACCGGCCGGGCCCGTCACCCGCTGCATCGCTGCGAAGCGGCGCGCTGTGCTGCTCTATCAATCTATGGGACGCGCATGCCTGTGCACATCCCTGTCAGCGCACTGACTGTCAGTCGCCGCCACCCACTGCGGGGCCTGCCACCCGCTTGGCGCGTGCACCGCGACCGGTATACTGCTGTCCTTCGGCTCCAAAAAACTTGCTTCGGTGTTGTATGAGGAGGAGGCCGTGCGCTCGCGCGCTGGGGGGAGGAAGTGCCCGGGTTCGGGTGTTTGGCACTGACGCACGGCTGTGGGATGGTTATGAGGTCATCGAGGTTGCACTGCAGATGGCGAACGGCAAGCCGGGCTAAACTAGGGTCGTTGGGGGTCGTTTGGAGGTCAGGCGTGGCTCGGCCCTGTTCGGCTGATCTGACTGTCCGAGTGGACGATCATTGTTGGTTAAGACCCGACAGTGTCGGGCCGAAACACCCCTGATGTACATACAAGCATATTAGATACACATACACGCGGCTGTCACCGATGACCCACGAATTCGTCCGACTTCGAAGTCCGTCCACTGTAACATCATGAATAGTACATACATAAAAGGGGTTCTGCCCCGAGCCCCCAACAAGTTGCCAAGGTACAACTACATATTGGAGCCGGCAAGCGGCAACCCATGCAGCTGACCTGGACGCATGCACCTGACCTGCTGGACGCATGCATGCGGTTCCCCAGACTTGATGTGTGGCGTCGTGTTAGCTTCTGGCCTCAGTTAATGCGTGCTCAAGGCCTCAAGCCCCGAGACCACGTACGACAACGGGTGGCATGTTGCAGTCCGCGGGTGTCCGGGTGGTGGCTCCGTCGACGGCAGACGTCTGCCAGCCGCCGGCTCCGTCTGGGGTGGTGGCAGATAGCAGCGCAACTACAAATCGGAGATGAGGCGCCTACGAGCTACCTGGGCCCGTTGGAGCACCCGGTCGGGACTCGGGTCCACCTTGAAACGGTTACTACTAAATCGGACGCTGCGGTTCGGCGGAACGCCGATCATCGCAGTATACAAAGGACAGTAGTTCCGGCAGGGCGGGCTGGAGAATGCACAAGAATGCGCAGCAGTCGATTGCAGAGGAGGGGGTGGCCTCTGGGAATGCTCTCCCTCACATGTGCGCATACAAACTGGTACAAAGACGGGACTAAACGGGGCATCCAAGAGGAAAGGGATCAACATTACATGTGAGCATTCAGGGTGTCGGCACGACCAGCATGATGTCAAGGCCACGCACGAGTGCATGGCAGCTCTATCTTGATGCGTTTCGCCCGGGTCGGCACGACGTGGCTGTCTTGGTAGGCTACCTGACCGCCCAGCCGTTCGTGCTCTTTCGGGGTATTATTATGAAAGATGTTACAGTGGACCCCGCTGGTCATCGGTGACAACCACGGCCTCCTCACACCACACTGCGAAAACGAAACTAGAGTTTGCTGGTAAAGGACTTGTCGTGACACACGGAGCGATTGACATAGCGCGTGTTCAGTTTGCCGTTAGGGTTTCAGCGACGTCCCTATTTTTCATCAAGACTGGGACGAGCAGTACGAACACACGTGCGCACCTGGAGGGGGATAACGAAGGACTTCCGTGCAAGACCTACAGCTTTGCGAGGTATGGCGCTACTCCAGGTAATGTTTCAAATCAGCTGTTGCGTTTAAACTGGACGGCCTCACCTTCAACGCGAACAATACCGGTACCAGGCTGAAACCAGAGCTGCTCTGGCTGAAACCGTGGTAACGCAAAGCCTCCAAACGATTTGGAATAAGCAGCAGACCTGTTGAATATCTGGGAGCTTACCGCTTTAAACAGCGCTGCCCTTGGGTACTTGTCAGTCAGGGAGCCATAACGAGGAAACCCTGAGGAAAGTGGATGAACAAGTGGCATCAATTTCCTTATGAAACAAGGATGAAATCTACTTTATAGTTGTGGCCAAAATAACGCGATATGAAAGGGGAGGTTCGTGTAGGTACTGGGACGTTGTCAGCGGCTGATTTGATTCAGCGCTGGTGCATCCTGTCAAATTATGGTTGTGCGGCAACCTGATCACGGAAGCATATCCGAAAGAATTGAGATTGGATTGCTCTGCGCGCCTCAGCCCGCCCGGACTCATGTCGTGCGACGTACCGTACAAAACCCTCCCTCAGCCCCGCCTTCCTGTTCGCTCCATTAAACCACTACCTCCCTCCCCCCAAAAACCGCAACAGATATCCGGCGCGATACGACAACTTGAAATGCATAAGGTATAAAATCGCGTCTTGGTGATGATTGTCTCCAATCAGGTCGGGACTTCAATAATCTCTCGGCTTGCAGTTGTCAGAGTGACCACCATGGAGAGCAGTGCTGGCGTTGTGCAGCCTACGGAGGTGCTGTTGCGTCCGGGCGCGTTGCGCTATTGCCGGAACAGGGTAAGGCGCGGTTCACCCATTGATTCCATTAGAGCAAAGCTGTGTTCACCGTACACCCATGTCGTTTACGTCGGGGGATTCAATGAAACCGTAAAACACCTGGAACACCCCACACGCAACTGCACGTCCTTCCCTTACTCTCTATCTCACCCTTACTCTCTATCTCAGGAGGATGACGAAGGCGTCTTGAACGACGCTTGGAAAAAGCGCCGGAAGCTGGGCATTTCTGATGGCGACTTCACGAAAACGTAAGCTGGTTGTGATTCTTGCAGGCATAGTCTCTTGCTAGATTGTTTGACTCCCAATGATGTCATTGACGAGTAGGAGTGGCGACATGGATTCATAGGTCGGAGTAAGTAATGAACCTCCGCGGCGCTTTGACTTCCACCCACCCGTCCCTTGCTGTTGGGCACGTTTTCAGGAAGTGTGCAATCGAGCTCATTACACAAGCCGGCGTCATCCTGGAATCCATGCTGGACAACACGGCGTTGACGCCAGTAATGAAAGCTGTGGGGAGGAATATATTTGGAATGAGACGAGAAATGGACGAAAAGCTGGCTGCCAACCTGGCCAGGCTGCATCCTCAGGACGACGCCGTGGAGTTCCGGCCAGTCACACCCGCCACACGCCGCAGGGTGGTGGCCGCCCGCCAGTCTCCTGCCGCCGCCGCAGCTGCCGGCACCGACGACGCCGCAGCTGTTGCGGACGCCGACGCCGCCGCAGCTGCCGCCGACGCCGCCGCAGCTGCCGCCGACGCCGCCGCAGCTGCCGCCGACGCCGCCGCAGCTGCCGCCGACGCCGCCGCAGCTGCCGCCGACGCCGCTGCAGTTGTTGCGGACATCGACGCCGACGCCGCCGCAGCTGCCGCCGACGCCGGCGCCGCCGTCACGACGCCGTCGACAGCCTCCTGCTCCTCCTGTGCCAGGTCAGTGGTAGCTGCCGCCGACGCCGTCGCGGGCAAGCAATGTGCCTTCACCTGCAGCTGGCTTCCCCACCGTCATCGCCGCTGTCGCCGCCAACGCCGTGTTGCCTCCTGCTGCTGTTTGTTGTATCATGCCTGATCAGAAAAGGACCAGCTGGCACATGCCTTCCAGTGACATCTCATGATACGTATCCAGGATCGTTATACACTACACTGTTGCTGCTGCTGCTGCTGCTGGGTCCAAACCGTCCGCTGCTGTACCCGTCACCGTTGCCGCTGCCTCCCCCACGGGCAGGACGCTGCGCACTGCTGACAACGTCAGGCGTGCCGCTGATGGCGCCGCCAGGCCCTCCATCGCGGCCGTCGGACGCAACGCCGTCAGATTAGCTGCTGCTCCCGCTGCCGCCGTCGGCAGCGCTGCTGCTGGCGCCGGGCCCCCTGTCGCCGTCGCCGCCGCTGTCCCCGCTGCCGCCGCCGCCCCCACGGGCAGGATGCCGCGCACTGCTGGGCACGGCGGGCGTGCGGTGGCTGGCGCCGCGAGGCCGTCAAGGTTAGCTGCTGCTCCCGCTGCCGCCGTCGGCGCCGCTGCTGCTGCTGGCGCCGGGCTGCCACCGCCCTCAGAGTGCGTGACGTAGGCTTTTGGGATACATGTCGGAATACCCTTGTGACTTACCTGTCCTTAACCTGTCATGTGTATCCTTGCAAGTTGATGAGCTTCTACATCGATGCAGCTGTGTGACATCCTTGTTCTGCCATCGTGTCCCCGCACCACTGGCAGGTGGAAGACCTCCAAGAAAAACATCACCTTTCGCGTCAAAGCATCATTGATGCGAGACGACGTCAAGGCCGTCATGGACAATGGGCTCGTCAGCACCTTGTGGCTAAATGCAACCTGGTCGAAGCCGTTGGAACAGCTGAAAAACGGCCTGTTCACGGCAGGCAAGGAGGCTGAGAAGAAGAGGCTGCTGGAGGCCATGGAATGCGGTGTATGCCGCAATAATGGCGGCATGCTCTACGGCACGACGCCCAATGAGGCCCAGATGTTCGCCGCCAACATCTACGTCCCGCAAGTCCCGGCAACGAAGCAAAAGAAGGCGGGATTCGTCGGCGGCTGGGTGCACTGCTTGAACTGCGTGCGCAAATTCACAGGCTACAGGCGGAATTTGCGCACGCAGTTCAAGCAGTGCACCCAGCCGCCGACGAATCCCGCCCGCCTTCTTTTGCTTCGTTGCCGGGACTTGCGGGACGTAGATGTTGGCGGCGAACATCTGGGCCTCATTGGGCGTCGTGCCGTAGAGCATGCCGCCATTGCGGCATATACCGCATTCCATGGCCTCCAGCAGCCTCTTCTTCTCAGCCTCCTTGCCTGCCGTGAACAGGCCGTTTTTCAGCTGTTCCAGCCAACGGCTTCGACCAGGTTGCATTTAGCCACAAGGTGCTGACGAGCCCATTGTCCATGACGGCCTTGACGTCGTCTCGCATCAATGATGCTCCGACGCGAAAGGTGATGTTTTTCTTGGAGGTCTTCCACCTGCCAGTGGTGCGGGGACACGATGGCAGAACAAGGATGTCACACAGCTGCGTGCATCGATGTAGAAGCTCATCAACTTGCAAGGATACACATGACAGGTTAAGGACAGGTAAGTCACAAGGGTATTCCTACATGTATCCCAAAAGCCTACGTCACGCACTCTGAGGGCGGTGGCAGCCCGGCGCCAGCAGCAGCGGCGCCGATCGACGGCGGCAGCGGGAGCAGCAGCTAACCTTGACGGCCTCACGGTGGACGGCCTCGCGGCGCCAGCCACCGCACGCCCGCCGTGCCCAGCAGTGCGCGGCATCCTGCCCGTGGGGGCGGCGGCGGCAGCGGGAACAGCGGCGGCGACGGCGACAGAGGGCCCGGCGCCAGCAGCAGCGGTGCCGACGGCCCAACAGTGGCCATCTCGTTGGGCCGTTGGTTAGGCTTCCCGTTATTCAGTTGATCACGTGCGCGCGAACTCTCAATCTAGTGAGCGCCGCATTTATTGCCTGTATAAGTATTGTCGTCGTATTCTGGTAGAACGCTAACAGTTTCTGTGCGAATGTGCGTGAACTTGGTTGCATTAGGCCCATGAGGTAGATTCGTTGCTACGGGGAGGATAGTTTCGGGCCATCTCCGTCACTTAGGCTTGCTGCCCAGCCGAGCTGAGCAGCGGTATGACGCAATAGCTGTCTTCACAGATACACCTCTTAGTGTATGGACTGCACCTCTCAGTGCGCAGTTCTTGCCTGGACAAGGCATTGCTGTAACATCCCAACGAGTGCCGCCGCAACAACATCTCTCGTGGACGACAACACTCAAAGATAAAGTCAGCTGTGCATTGCAGACCGCCGTGTGCTGCTGACAGAGTCTGCGCAGGTGCCGGCTGCCCTGCGTCTGCCCGCTTGCAGTCCGCATGGCCTCGTCGTTTCCATATATAGTCATACCGCCGCTGCTCAGCTCGCCGTGCGCAGTGGCGTTCTTCAGGCCGTACAGATTGCGGCAGTACTGCCACAGCGCATCCTTCCACCAGAAGGAGGTCTTCTCACGGTCACCCTCACCCTCACGCAGCGGGATCTGGTTGAACGCAGCCCGGCAATCGCACTTACTCAGCACTTGTACGGCACCGTCTCGATACCAATTGTAAGCACACCCGGGAAACCCGGGATGACTCGGGGCTGTAAGCCTGCCTTACATCATCCTTGCGACGTCCCAGGCTCCTAGGGATTTGTTTTCCGTTCCTGTTAGTACTGATCCAGCCGATCATGGCCTCAACGTCTCCAAACTTGAATGCATTTTAGGGCTGCCACCTGGGGCAACAGCACACCTCAGATGGATGAGGCCGCCTGTTGCCTGGCCCTGCAGCGGGGTGTTTGTCTTCCTGCTGCCGCACACCTGTTCGGGTTCTCACAGGCCCTTCACCGGGCTTTCCTGTGTCCGTCGCACATGGCCACGCTTGAGCCTCGTGCGGTGGACCCGGCGTCCAGGCTGGGGGGGAATCCCTCCCAACTGTCGTACACAGCCAGCACGCCGGCCACCTTACACACCACCACCGCCGTGCTGTGTCAGCGCAGCCTGTACGAGAACACGGTGTTGCTGTCAAGAGATGGCCGAGTCGGCTGACAAGGAATGTGCCGCGAATTTGACTGACCCACACTCCGATGCAGGGATGTTACGATACTGCGCAGCGGTCAGGCTGACGAGAATATCGCACCTGCGGAGCTGCGGCGGATTATCAAGCGGGCTGCATCGTACCGCCTGCAGAACGGTGCGCTTGTCAGGATTATGGCGAACGGGGTCACACACCTGGTACCGCCACTGGCTCAGCGCCGGGCCCTCACCGAGGATACTCACAAACGCCTTGGTCACTTTGGAACACGACGTACATTGGGGCTGCTGCAAACCGGGTTTTGGTGGCCTGGATGGGATGTCCCGAGACGTCGCTGCAGTGGTCGGGTCCTGCAAGCTGTGCGATCAGGCCAACACGACGGGCAATGTGCGGCCTGAGCAGCTGCAGCAGCCGCTGCCGGTCAAGGGCCCGTTTTACCGATGGGGTGTCGACCTGCCTCTGTGGGCCGTTTCCGCAAACGGCCAAGGGGAATATGTACGTCCTCGTTGCAATTGAACATTTCACCAAGCATATTGAACTTGTCCTGTTGCCAAGCAATGAGTCTGTCAACACGCCGCAGGCGCTGCTCGACAATGTGCTTTCCCGTTAATCTGCCCCAGCGGAGGTCCTTACGGACCGAGGCCAGGAATGGCAAGGTGCTTGGCGGCACTCCTGGAGCAGTGCTTTATTGACCATCGGGAGACTTCACCCGACCACCCGCAAGCTGACGGCGCCGTGGAGCGCGTCGTGCAAGTGGTCAAGTGCAGCCTGCGTGAGTTCTGTGCGCAAGAGGGCAACGCGCGAAGGTGGGATGAGGCCCAGCCTTGGATCGCATTGGGGTACCGCTGCTCACCTCAGGGCTCAGGCGTCCACTCAACTGTCGCCGTACTACATGTTGTACAGGGTTGAACCGGTTGTCCCGCCGGCCGTTCGTGAGCGCTGCAAGGAGGCGCTGGATTTTGACAACCCTAAGGATGTTTAAGAATTCCTCATTTATCGTGCGCAAGCATTTCAGACACACATCCCCGCCGCGGGCGGGAACCTCCTGATCGCCCAACATCACGACACACATCGCTATGCGCGCGTGAGGGCAGGGGGCTACAAATCACGGTTTGCACGTTTTGAGCCGGGGGACTACGTGTACGTGCTGGAGCGCAACCACACGAGCACCCTGCAAATGCCCACGCGTGATAACGTGCTTCACGTGATTGAGGTTACATACACCCGCTGGTGTAGCCACGCTGCAGGGGCGCTGTGGCTCCCAGCGCAAGGAGCATGTGCAGAACCTAGCACCGTGTCACTTCTGACCTGGACCCTGTCATTGACCCTCGGCTAGCCAAACCGCCAGTCGATCTGGCGTGCAAGGTGTGCGGTTTTCCTGACAAGGAACATTTGATGCTCTTGTGTGACTCATGCGGCTCTGGCTGGCACACGTACTGCCTACGGCCACCACTTAAGACTGTCCCGAAGGGCACCTGGGTCTGCATGCCCTGATTGCACCCACGGTGGCGTCACCAAGGAGCAAGTGGAGGCCAAACCTTTGCCTGATGCGCCGGCACCGACACCCGTTGTGTTCCCCAGTGCCGCGCAACGCAGTTGCCATGAAGCAGCTGCTGCCCTGGACGGCAAGAAGCTCCGGCGGCGCTTCAAGGACCCCAGCTCGCTGGAGCCGCAATTTCGTGAGGGTATCTTACGGTACCTGGGGCCGGAGGCTGGTGCGCAGCGCCTGGAGGCGCGCTATGCGGACGGGACCACGGAGCGTTTCACGCCTGCGCGAGTGAAACCCTGGCTTCTGTCGGATGAGGATGTCTTACAGACGCACATGCAGCGCAAGATCGTGTTGACCACGCGTGAGCGTCTCCATCCCCGATCACTGGGATTTGGACACCGCTGCGGGGGTGCATGGTGCGCTGGGTGCTGTGATGCCTGGCGGCGGGGCCTTCGCACCTGAGTTTTAGTTGCCGAACTGGCGAGCTGCACCAGCGCCGGTGCCCCTGCTCGGTTGTGCGGGGATTTAGCAGCCGCCCCAGGAACGACTGCGCGGGACTATTTCGAAGTGGACGTGCTGCTTAACTACGTGGATCTGTCTGTGTGCACCGGGATCTTGGATCCCTGGAGCGGATTGGGCAATCTGGCGAATCGACTTCGTGCAGGGGGTCACGTTGTGCTGAGAAACGCGTACCACCCCAAGGCTGATGTGGAGCGGCATGAGGACGCATTGCAGCCCGCATTCTACCGTCAATTGCAACAGGTCTGGCGGTATGATGCCATCGTGTCTGAGCCGTCGAGCAAGTTGGTAGATTTCGCACTGCCACTGGCAATCACTTTCGCACCCATAGTGGCATTTTTCGTTCACACAGAGCACCTGAGCAAGGCCCACGACCTGCGTCGGCGCTATCTCAATGAGCTGGCTGGGTTAGGGCGTGTTGTATTTCTAGTCACTCCCCCGCGGGGCCCGCGGGGTTTGCGCCGAGTCTGGTTGTTAGTGTTGGAGAGCCGTTGGGTTCGGGATCAACTGATGCAGGTTCGTTCGGGTGCGGGACGAGAGTCCCTGGATTCTGACGTAGTGTGTCTGGGTTTTAGCCCTTCACGTGTTAGCACTATCTTTGATTGCCTTTAAACTGGGTCATTAGTTGCAGGGTACCAGTCTGCCCTTTGTTAGCGTCGTACTATCTGCACGGCACTTCATCTTGCCTGGTTTGTGAGCAGGCTCATACAGCTACACACAGCCCCCAGCAGTTTCCTACACCTGGGGGGGGAGTCTCTCCGTGCCGACAGCTGTCACGGCATCAGGTTCCAACCGTTTGTTGAAGGAAACCGATGGGGGGTAAATGTCGTGACAGGTGTGGCCCCCATCGGTTTCCTTCAACGTGCAGCGCACGCGGTGTGTCATGACAGCTCCGTGTGTTGGCGGTGGGGCCTGCTGGGGCTTGCCCTGGTATACACCGGTGATCCCTTTGGGGTCCGCTGTAACGTTCATTCATTCATTCAGATCGGCGTGGCGGAAAATAAGCAACTGATTTCAGATTTTGCCCTTCCTCATGGATGTGTGTTGCGGTCTGCCGTTAGCTGCGGGGGTCTATCTGCACCTCATATCTGCACCTGACTGGACGACACTGTACGAACCAGTACGGGCCCAACGGCGGCACGCAGCGGAGGTCGATACCAGCGCTGTTATGATTGACCAACCTTAGCATTGTTTACGGAACTAAGATCTATCGCCTGCATGGGATATGCACCAGAGAGTCGCCTGCGATGGGTCCATGGCCGTGGTTGCCGTAGCTGCTGTGCACGGCTGCGCTCTCTCATTCCCCAAGACCTGACGCGCTTGGTTCAAGATTGCGGGCGAGGTACACGGTATGTCTCAAGTATGTGCTCCTAGGGGCCGTGAGATGCCAGTTGATAGGAAAGGGTTTGGGTGACCACGGTAAGTAAAACCCACCATCGCTACATGCACGCATTTGTAGCGTTGGTCTTGGGGTGGGGATTTAGCACTAACCTTTGAATTGGCATCTCTGCGCTTGGGGCAATGTCGCAGACTGTGAGGTCTAACCGAGTCGCGACTTTTGCTGGTTGAAAACTTATTCCATCCCCGTCGGTCGTGCTCTTCGGAGCCTTCCGCAATTTCTGGCGTCCCTTCTCAGGGACCACCTAAATAACGAAATAGTTGCCGTGCAAGATACAGAGGTTAACCATGTGTCATTGGTATTGTAATTAACGCGCATTGTGGGATGAGATTAAGCACGCCTAGGGTTATGACCCAGAGTATCGCAAGCTTGGCACACAGGTGTAGCACTGTGAGACATGGAAGGCAAGGCACACCACCCTGATGTCGCAGCTTGACGAATTAGGACATCGAATGGGGCGCTGGAACCAATAGGGCGCGTTCAGCCCATTACAGGACAGGACAGGACCCGCAAGACCGCCGCAAGGACACCAACCTCAACCCTGCTCAACCAGCCCTACGCAGCAGACGATCAACCCAACTGATTCTGGCACCACACGGCACCACCGGCCAAGCGACAGCAGTTACGAGAAGCTAGGGAGACTTTAACTTATCCGTGAAGGTTGCAAATCAGATTTGTACAACGTACGACCCTCGCTGTACGACCATACAAAGGGTACCCGTGAAGGGCACCCCAAACAGACACCCACACGACCCACACCAGTGTGCTGCGCGACTTGCCATTATGAGTTCATTTACCTAAGTTGTTGTAATGGGGAGACCAGGAATCGGTAGCCCTGGTAGCCATTGGACGTTCTAAAACAAGCATGTGCGAGGACGCACGTTGTGTTGGTCCTAACCGCCTAACGCAAGGGTCCAAAGCAAACATGCGTCCACGCCTATGATGTGCCGCAGTTCATAACTGTACGTTTGAATTCGCATACGGTACCTTACAGACTGATTTGACACACTTAAAAACGTCATACTCCTGGACTGAGGAATGCGCCCACGGCATATCTTTCAATATTCGTTAGGTATCGACACGAAATGAAAAGGTACATTAGTGTCATGCGCAACATATGAGAGCACATTTGAGCACAGCACAGGCAGCACGGTTCGGTCAAGACAGCTGCCCCGTGAAACACAATAGTCCTGCAAACTCTAAAGTGTATATCTGGTGGTAACAATGGGAGATGGGCAATCAAGCTTCCAGCGATGCGGGGCTGGAGCGTTCCCTGGAAGAGGACAACGTCAGGACACATCTGCAAATCGCAGAGCAGGTCCAACAGGCTGCAAGACATCAGCCTGCACCTGCACAACCTGAATTTCCTTTTGAACGACCGGATATCGACCATTTCCCTCCATTAGAACCGGCTTTCCGTTATGACCCTGAAGACATCCTACCTCCTGCTGGTCCAAGCATAGAGGCTCTTGCAAATCTTTACCCATCCAGCTTTCCAGAGGCTGACAGAGTTGTAGCGCCTTTCGATGCTTATGGGACCAGAGCGCAGGCTGCTGTCGACGCTTACTTTTCCCAACTTGTAAGTGCCAGTCTGGCTCATAACAAGGCAAGGTGAATGCGCCTAATTACAATACGAAAACTGGATTCTCGCCTGTGTGGCTCGGCCGTGTGACCTAGGGTGAATCGCCACCGACGCTCGTGCCATGCCCGGCCCTACCGGACCTTCCCTTTATCTCTACCGAGGACAATGGAGACCGCTCAGGTACGACAGCAGGCGCCCTCGACTGCGTGCGTAAGCCATGCCGATGCAGTCACCAGACATTCGTCAGCGCAAACTGTAGCCTACCTGTGCCACCCGTACCCAGCTAACGCTTGCATTTCCCATCAACTTGCCGCAGCGCACCCCGTTTGGGCCCCCCCCGCCTATCCGGTGCCTTCCGAACCCTCCACCGCCTCCCTCTCCGTCACCTACCTGGCCCCGGCTGACCTTGAGGGACCCCCGAGCGCAGCAGGCGAGCGGACCTCCCCACTTCCACCGACCCGGGCCCCAATCACCATCACCTCACCGGCAGCAGGGGCCGCAGCGACAGCTGCGGCCTCCGGTCCGCTGGGCGGAGGCGAGATGCGCTCCCGATTGAGCACCACCACCTTCGGTGGCGCCGCACCCTCGGAGCCGCCCTCAACCGCGGAGCGCCCGATGCTGTTGCGCGTGGCGAACCCCTTGGACGCGCTGCTGCTCAGAAGCTCCTTCACCACTGACCTGTCGTCAGAGGAGCTGCCAGAAGATGGGGCTGGTGAGGAGGCGCCAAGCGGCACCGGAGCGCCGGCTGTGCCCTCGGTACCGCCATCTGCACCACCAAGAGGTCCCCCGCCGATAGCAGTGTCCCCTGGCTTAATGGCTGCGACCCAGGTCGTGGCCACACAGGCGGGTTTGGAACCGGCAGCGCAGGCGGCAGGGCCGGCCGCGGACCTGCCACCGCCGCTGCCACCGCGGCCCCGGCTACTGCCGGCCGGCCGCGGCTCGGGTATGTTCATGGCGGACTCGGTGGCGGTGTGGCTGCATAACCCGCTGCCGGACGCCGCCAGCAGGGAACCGCAACCACTGCTACAGCCGCCGACGCATCCGCCAGCGGTGCTGTCGCCGCAACTGCAGCAGCCGCAGCAGCAGCAGGAGGTACAGACCCAGGGAGCAGGCGGGGGCTGGGTGCCGGTCCGCGATGCACGGGCGCCGCACTCTGCCAGCGGGAATGGCGATGACGGCAGCACCCGAGGGGAGCGTCAGGTCGTTGACCAGGACTGGGGCCACCCGGGTGATCCCTGGGGCGCAAACGAGGCACGGGACGTCGGCATCGGCGGGGCGCGCAGCAGTGAAGGCAGCGCTGCGGTGCCTCTCTTCGCGCCTGGGCCCAGTGCTCCGGCTTCCCTCAGGCAGTCAATGGGAGGGGAAGCAGAACTCCAGCGTTCTGGCCTCGGTCTCATGGTCCGCACGGAGCAAGACGTTCGCGTCAATGCCGGGGTTGCCGGCCGTGGCCGAGTGTTTGTGCTGCCCCAACCAGGCGGCAGCGGGGGAGTCTCCGGTGGTAGCGGAAGCAGCGGGAGTGAGCCGCCAAGCCGGTCGACCCAGGACAGCAGGCACGGTAGGGGCTCGCCCGCCGGCTTGGGCAGCCACTACAGCGGTGGCGGCGACACAGCCCTCGCTGCCCCCGCCGCCATCGGCAGCGGCGTTGGTGTCGGAAGCAGCAGCGATGACGACACCAGAGCCAGAAATGCTTCCGGCATCGTACCCGGCGTCAGTGGTGGCTCTATCGCACGGAACAGGCCCAAACCCAGCACTGGGTTAATCCTCACCAGCCAGCCCGGAGGCCCTGGGCCCAGCGGGCGTTACAGCGGGCTTCTGGGCGGAGAGCCCGCCGCCACGCGGTCAGACGCCAGCCGTGCACTCGCCACAGATGACTTACCCGCGGCCCTGCTCGGCCCCGAGGCGGACCCCGGCCCAAGCCCCACTGCAGGCCCGGGCGGCGCCTCCGATCCAGGCGGGGCCCCCACTGGCAACCTCCTGAGAGCGTCACGCGGCTCGTGGCCCCAGGCGGCGGAACAGCACGCAGATCTGAGCCGCCTGGCGTGGCTGCGGCCGGCGATCGGCGAGGGGCTCGTCACCTGCGCCAGCGCGCCCGGGGGGGAGTCCCTGGAGCGGCCGAGCGGGTTCCGGGCGCCCGCAGAGCGCAACACACATCGCGGCGCGGGCCCCGCGCTGCTCATGAGGGCGCTGCCGCCGCCACCGCCACAGCACTATCAGCCCACATGGCAGCTGCTGCCCGTCGCGGCGCCGGAAGCAGAAATCGCGGCGGCTTTGCCGACGCCGACGCAGGCGGCGGGGCCGCCGGAGTTTGATTCCTTCGGCCGACGGGACGGGCGACAGGCTGTCGGCGGGTTGGTGTACGACGGCTGCGGTGGGACTAGCGGGGGCAGTGCAGGGCGAGGGGTGCCCGCGGCAGAGCAGCTGCTGGGGCCCGGGCGGGTGCGGCTGCAGCAGCTCCCCACGCCTTTCCTCGCGGCGGCGCAGCGCCAGCTGACGCGCAGCAGCGCCAGCAGCGGGGCCACCTCCACGGGAGACCCCCGGACCGCTGCTGCGTCCCGCGATGCCGCGGCGACGCTCTCCAGCGGCGGCAGGGGCCTGGGCGCCAGTCGCGCCGGCTCCAGCGCCGCAGGGGTCACGCCCGCTTCCTCACGCGGGCTGCTCGCGGATATGGGTCCGAATGCAGTGCTGACCACTGCCGGCCAGGGGCCCCGGCCCCGATCAGACCTGGGCGGTGTTGACGGGCGGGCGCCCTGGCGGGCAGCGGCGTCGGGAGGCCACGTGGGCAGTGGCGCGGCACCCAGGTACCCCCCGCGCATGTCGGAGCCCTCGATGCCCCTCCAGCCGCCGTCTCATGCGTCGGCCCGGCTGCCACCGGCGTCCTACGGCCCTCCGCATGGAGCGCCGGAGGTCGGGCAGCCCGGCGGCGGCGATGAGCTGGGCCTGCTCGGCAGCTTCCTGCGGATCCCCTCCGGCGACACAACGGACAGTGGCGTCCTGATGGCGGATGTGATGGCGGCGTCCATGCCCTCCCGACAAGCGCCGGGTGGGGTCCGTTGGACGCCCCCGCAGCCGCTGCAGCTGCTCCAGCCGGGACAACCCCAGGGAACCTATCCAGCTGCCGACGCGGCGGGAACGCTTGGGGTCACCCCCCTCAACCCCCTGAGCGACTTGATTGCAGCCGCGGATCAGTGTCCTGATGCTTATGAGAGTGATCTGCCGTACAACCCACTTGTCCGCCACACGGCAGCGGCGGAAGATCCAAGCCACGGTGCGGCCGCTGGTGTGCGGACTGAGGGGGACAACCGCGGGGCCCTGGAGCTCGTCCAGGCACCTGCACGACTCACAGAGCCATCCACCGCTGCACCCGAGCAGCGGCCGCCACCGCCTCCGCTCCCACCCGCCACCTTCCCGATGCCGGCCCTTCCCCCCTGGAGTCATCCCTCCCGGGATCTGGATCTGGATCTGGAGGGCATCCGCCCCTCCGCGCGTCCCTCCAGGTCCGAAGCCCTGCAGCGCCAGGAGTGGGAGACGCGCCCAGGGGGCGATTCGGCCTCCTGTGGAGAGGGGCTGCAGCCCCGGGAGGGTGGCCTGCTCCTGGCAAGTGGGTCTGAGCCGGGTGTAGACGCCGCGGAGGCCGCGTCTGTCTGCGGCTCCTCCGTGCAGCGGGCGGCCCCGCCGGGTTCGCCCTGGAGGTTGCCCACCTCGCAGCTGGCGGAGGAGATCAGCTGGGCGTCGTCCGGCCTCGCGGGGCCGGGGGCGGCCGTGCGAGGAAGATACGGACCTGCGGTCGGGGCCGGGGACGGAGCCATGGACCGGGAGGAGCAAGCAGCGCGTCAGCCTCGGCCCAGTGGATCGCTGACGGAGCAGGACGAGCGGGGAGAGCAACCAGGACCTGCCGCGCCGCAGCTGCAACCGGCCGCTGCGCCCGCTCAGGTGAGGAAGGGCCCTGTCACCGAGCGGCGCGGACAGTGGGCTGGGTACGGTAATCATGTGAAACCTGGACTGGGGCCAACACATTGTCGTAGAGATGTCCGGATTTGCGGCCGGGTGATTCCTGTCAGCAGCGCAGACGGGCTCGTAGCTCGCCCCTTGGGTACTGGCGCGGATGCTGCAATGCGCCCCTGCCCCACCTGCGTTGCTGTCCGGACCCACTCGGCCCACGCCCCTGCCGCTGCCTGCTGCACCCGGTGCGACAGGTGACGGTCAACGTGAACCTGGACGGCGGCTCTCTGCGGGACGTGTTCCAGCAGTGCCTGCAGGCGGTGGTGCCCGCGGTGTGCGCAGCGGCGGCGTCCGCCGTGGTTCTGGGACAAGGTAAGCATGAGGCTAGGCGTAGGGACGGGAGGCTCTGCGGCATCCGGCTAGGCGCGTGCGTTCCCGGCGCACTGTCGGCCGGCACTCCTCCTGTCTGTGCGCACCGTGTCCAGGTGCAGTGGTCCTGCTCCGCTGAACCACGTGGGCCGCGGTCTGGACGTTGACGGACACGCTACACTGCCCCAATGTCCAGTCCGGCACTGCCCGATATTTCGCAAGCTTGTGCTGACCGCGCGCAGCTGAGGCAGAGTGCGTGACGAGGCTGCGTGGTGGCGGTTGATGGCGCCGTCTGCAGCCCGGCTGTTTGAGCGGCAGCAGTCACACCCCGCCCTGCCCGCACCGATCCGGTCCGCAGGGGTGATCCAGGAATGCCACCGCGGCAACGACAGCGGCAGCGGCCGCGGTGCTCAGCCTGCAGCTCTCGGCCCCATCTTGGACTCCCGGAGGTCGGGGCGGGGCCGCGAAATGGCAACCCAGACAGACTCGCCGCCGCGCGAAGCGGCCGTACAGACGGAACTGCAGCGGCACGCGCTGCCGGCATCAGCACCACAGCCACCGCCGCTCTTCAGCCACGCGCCCACCCCTGCTGCTTCAAGCTTGTTTTCGTCTATGGCATGGCCCGCCTCGGCGGCGAGGGTGGGTTGTGACGCCACCACGGGGCTGCGGAGCTCCCCTCCGCCCCCCAGCGAGCTGCTCCGGCGCACCGCCATGGCAACGCCAGCCATGGCACCAGCACCTGCGACGTCCACCGCAGCGGGGGCAACGGCGGCGGCGCCGCCGCCGGGCGCGGCCTCCTGGTGGGACGGCGCTGGGCTAGGGGGAGCATGGCGCCGCGCCGCGGAGGTTGGGCAGAGCTCAGTGCGGTCCTCTCCCGAGAGAGGAACGGCGGGCACGGTTGGCGGAGTGGGCTCCGCAACCGCTGCGACGGAGCGGTGGAGCCCCGGCAGCGGCCGCAGCGGGGGCGCCGGTGGCGCCGGTGACAATGCAGCTGGGCCGCCGCCGTCGGTGCGCGGCTCCCTGTCGCTTACCAGCTTTGCCGCCTTTGCACCCGCAGCCACGGGGCCCACGAATGCGGCTGCTTCCGCCGGGGCCGAACCGACTCCCACCACTGCGACCGGCAACACGTCTCATGTGAGCAGGCACGGGTACGGCGGCGGTGGCGGCGCTGTTGTGGCGCGCGAGTGTGGTGCGCCGCTGTTCCACAGCCGGGCAGCTGCCAGCCTGTTCGAGGAGTGCCGGCGGGAGATCCACAAGCGGGCGGCGGCTGGTCCACCGGGCTGTGGGCTGGAGGGCCGCCGCCAGCCGTGGGATAGCGGGCTCGGTCCCACGAGCACGAATGGAGTGCAACCGCCAGACGCCGGCATCGCTTCGGGCGCTGCTATTGCCATTGCCGCTGCGGCCGCCACGAGGCAGGCGGGGAGCTTTCTGTGCCCGGCCGATAGGGCCGGAGGGTTCTCCGACGCGTTGC
Source organism: Eudorina sp. 2006-703-Eu-15 (assembly GCA_003117195.1). Classification (NCBI taxonomy): domain Eukaryota; kingdom Viridiplantae; phylum Chlorophyta; class Chlorophyceae; order Chlamydomonadales; family Volvocaceae; genus Eudorina; species Eudorina sp. 2006-703-Eu-15. Next base: position 72,650 of record BDSI01000213.1, read on the forward strand.
CGGATATCAAGCGCCGCCGGCTGTCGCCGCTGCGGCCCTTCGGCCACCACGGCTACCCTGCGATGGCGACTGCGGATGCTGGGCCAGACCAAGATGCGGACGTGTTGATGGCAGCGTCGCGAGCTAAACTAGCTCGGGCGGAACTGACGGACGCCCTGAGCTCCAATCCCCTCCTGTTGCGCTACGCGCCGCCGTCGCTGGCGTCCTCGGACCTGCACAACGTCGCTGTGGCTACGTGGCGCCCGATCCTAGACACGGCTTTATCGGATTTTGGGCTACCGCGTCCACTGCATGGGGACCCCCTGCACCCGTTGAATGGGGTCCAGCCGTCGGGAGGCCTGACGGTGCTGGCTGATGGAGCGGTGACGACGGGGTACAACGGCATTGACTGGATAGGCGGTGCGGGCTTTCAACGCGAGTCCGGGGATGCGGCTGTGGTTTTGGGCTCAGGTGATGGCATCAGGGAAGTTCGGCAACCGCTGGTGGGCAGTGCTGCGGTTGGGGTTGCGGCAAGTGATGGTGTTGCGCAAAGGGGTGGTGTAGCGGAGATGGCTGTTGAGCAGGTCGCCTCCCCGACGGTTCCGCAGGATCACCAGTCGGAAATGCTTCAGCGCTACTTGAGTTGCCTGGATAATCATCCATTGTGAAGGATGGCGTCTCAGCTACCGAATCGTACAAAGTTGGCGACTTCATACACATCATGCGTATCGTACTGCATGTGTGTCGGTGCTGCTTCTACCTGTATCTCAATATACAAACTCGAGCATAAATTTGAAGGTACTAGGTATTTGCCTTTTTGTTTGTTGGACAATACTTTCAAATTGCGACGACCAACTGTTCTCCGCACGGAACTTGAAACGGGCAAGGCTTAAATGGCTGTCAGCGTGCTTGCTGTTCGGCCGCTGAGGAATCCAGCCCTTTTTACGGACCCGCTAGCGTTTGAGGTTGAGTATGAGGCGCTGACCTCCTTGCAAGAGGATCTAGTTTGGAAATTAATCTACGTGGGCTCTGCTGAAAGTGACCGGCATGATCAGGAGCTGGAAAACATTGAAGTAGGGCCTGTCATGGCGGGCACGTTCAAGTTCGTGCTGGAGGCCAACCCGCCGAATCCTAATCTGATACCGCCTGACGACCTCCTCGGCGAGACCGTCGTCATGCTCACGTGCTCTTACCGGGACAAGGAGTTCATTCGAGTGGGATACTTCGTCAACAACGAGTACGCGGACAAAGAGTTGCAGGAAAACCCGCCCGAGCAGCCCCGCTTGGACCTCATTGAGCGGAACATTCTGGACGGCCACCCGCGCGTCACTCGCTACGCTATCGCCTTCGATGATCCTGTCTGCGATGACGGAATGATGGATGCGGAGCAAGGCGGGCAACAAGGGGAGGGCGGGGCGCAGCCAATGGCCGCGGAGCCCTGGTAGTAACAGCATCGCCCCCGGGGTAATCTGAGACCTTCGACGGCCGGGATGGGGCGATTGCAAGTGTACATGTATGTCCTTGAGTGGTGAGGAGATGGGACAGCAGTCGCTGTTGCGGTGACACCTGCGTAATGAATGCAACTTGAGACCTGCTGCCCACTGTCGGCAGGCAGACAATTGCGAATGAGGGTCTTGTCTTGGTAGATTCGGGTTTGCTTACACCGAGGGAAGGTACATGCCAGGGCTGCTGCGGCATGGCACGGTAGAATGGGAAGAGTATGCAAGGAAGCGCGCTGACTGGGGGGCATACAATGCGCAGCACTGGGACGGGGGACATGGGCACTGGGATGGGGGGCATGACATGGTATGAAGGGGCAACTGGCTGACAGCACTGGGGCAGGGCACTTGATCTGGCGGAGTTGTTGAACAAAATCGTGTTCGCGGATCCAACAGCGCGCCATTGTACGCCGCCTTGGCCGCATGGTTGATGAGAATGTGGGTGGGAGTTGCGCAACGGAGCGTAAGGCGGTTATTCGACTGTTGGCGCGGCTTGCAAGGGTTTGGCACTGGAAGTTTGACGGCAAGGACCCGTTTTTAATGGGACTGGTACCTAGCGGGTGAGTGATACGAATAATGTGCACCAAATTATCGTGTAGAGTTTGCAGCGGTGTTGACGTTGGGCGGGATATTTATACAAGACGGCAAGTGATGACACGTATCGCAATTGTGCACAGCGCAGTTTGTAATTGTTAAGTGCTAGGGTTTAGATTGCATGTAATTTGAGTGCACCGCCGTATGCCGTGCAACGCCTACGCCACCCGTTCAGACTGCTATCAAATACCGGTCAAGTCCACAACCCTGGACGCTTGCCTTTGTAACGTTAACATAAGGTCATCTACTGGCATCTATAAACTACCACATAACGCAAGACAAGAGAATGCCCTCCCTCGCACGCAACCCGTTGGCGACGGCCTGTCGCCCCCCAAAGGTCCCAAATCGTTATCAGCGCTGTATTCAATGCTGCCAAGCAAAACCACGCGAGGGCGGGAGCTCTAGCCCAGCGATGTCACCGCAACCCCGCACGAGGTCCAGCTCTATGATTCGCAGCCTGGCGGCTGCGGTGGAACTTAATGTAAGTCACCAGTATGGTGTATCCACATCTAGTGGACAATGTGGTTCCGCGCAATTTGCGCGGGCTGCTATTTGGCGGGCTGCCGACACTAGGGCTCGCCGGTTGACTTCCGCCTTCTGTCTTGTCCAGAGCCAAGTTCAACGATACGAGACATTCGCCGGGCGAAGTGCTATGGTAAGTTGTATGTTGTGATGCACCGTAACTTTCGGAGCTCTTTCCTAATTGAACTTTTTTCTTAGGTCGGCGTCGCGGCTGCAGTCTGCATCGAGCTGATTACGGACCGTAGCATCTTTGTTCCTGTCAACTATGACACGGCGTTTACGTACGGTTGCGTGGCGTTGGCGACGCTTGCGATTGCTGTCGGTGTGGCCGTCGCGCGCGGTCGGAGCGACGCCCCGAACGCGCCGCCCGGCGTCGACATTCTGGAGGCAGTGTACGCCTCTCTGACCGCTGTCAAGCGCTCTGCCGCAAGCGTCACGCAAGCCCAGGTGGGATACCGCGGACCAGTTCCGACTCGGGAGGCACGACACCGGCCCACTGCCTTGCGCCAGCGGACGCCCCACTTCTCACCCACTGCGATGGGCGGGCACATGCCGGCTTATGTAATTGATAACTTCCGCTTCACAAAGCGTTACGGACGGTCTGCGTGTCCCATGTTGCTTGTGGTGCGTGGTGCGGTGTCCAGGCCTTCCGGCTTTTGCCTTCATCCCGCTTGAATGCGATGCGCTGTGCGGTAACGCGCACACCACCCCCAATGCTGTCTTGGCTCCGGCTCCAGGTCGACAAGGCGGTGGATTACGTTTTGGAGACGGTGCTTGATAACCGCTTTGACAGCTTCTCCATCGAGGGCCTGATGCAGACATCAGACGACGAGTCCTAACTGTCTGACATGGACCTGGACGATTCGAGTCAGCTTGTTGCCTACCTGTTCCCGCAAGCAAGGTGTGCCATGCTGGTGGCCGGATGTCCGGAAGACCAGGTTGTCCGCGAGAGCCCTTGGGGGGGAGGGGGATGACCACATCGGCGGTTATCGATTTGTTGCACTTTTGCGGTGTCGCTGTCTTAATTGACAAAAAGGGAGGTCGTCACCCGCCCAGGGGCTTTGGTGCGCGAGCAAGTCAGCTTTGTCGGCTGCCGAGGGATCAGCTCGGTTGCCTTTGCGCTTACATCTAGTGCATGCAGGTTTATTGAACGGTGCAATCCGGGGGTTAGCACGTGATTGAACCGTTTGTATCATTAGGGCCCCAACGTCCGCGTCCTTTTGGCGGACATGAAAGCGCAGTGCCCTTACGCCGCACACGTGTGCTAGCTGCTCGTCCTCACGTAACTGTCGCGGCGCGGTTACGACATGTCATGCCCGTAACCGCAGCAGCTTATGACGGACATGCCATGCAGATGGCACTTGACTTGACCCGGGACGTGTTCACGTCGTGGCATCGGGCCGCCATTGGTAGCGCGCCGTACAGCCGACCCTGCTGTATATTTGGGTTGGGCGTCGGCTGGCCGCTGGGGTGGCGGGTCTGGATGCCCGCTGCTTGCTTCCTGGCCATTTTCAAACTGTTTGGTCGATTTCCCGAGTTTGAGGCCCCACGGGATGGACGTGGGCTTAGCTGTCGGAAATTGGGGTTGCACAGCGCATGGGCATTTAATTATCCTTTTTTCCAGTTTGACATTTTAAGCCTGCCCTGGTAGTTGGTAGTTGGTACTAGTGTTTTTGCCACGGCGTTCTTGGGGTCTGTGGGACAGGCATGCAAATGTCGGACTGCCCATTGAAGAGAAGTGCTGCCATTCATGAGGCATCGAATTCGTATCCTTTGATGATTGCGATTACACCTTTTATGTCTGTGAAGCTCGAAGCGGCTGTCGGCCGTGGACTTCACTTAAAAAGCGCAGCAGCACCGAGAGCCAAGGGAGAAGGCCGGGCTGGCTTTTGCGCCATGACGTGCTGCAGACTTTGTACATTATGAGGCTTCAGGACGTTGATGTTGGGGCGACATGGTCCAGGGTCGCTTGGTAGGACTGGATGCGTACATAGATTACCCGGAGACTGCCGGCGGATAGCGGTGCTGAGCCAAACCTCCTTGGTGGCACCGACCGGATGTGTACGACACGGTACACCGGGTGTGTACGACACATTACGCCGCCTCCGCGCCGAGGCGCTCTGATGTTTAGCAACACGCGACACTGCGCGCACCCAAGGTGTAAACTAAGCAGCGGGTCGTTTTGAGGTCAGGGCTGGGGCCCCGACTGCTCTGTGTGCCGCTGTCCCTCAATGTGCCTCGCGAGACCGCATACTCTTAACCGCCCGGTGTAAGGTCCTTATTTCGGTTGCGCCGCGACCGTCTCGGCGGGTGCACCAGACCTATTCTATCCCATCCTGGTCCATCACACGCTCGTGCTGGAGCTTGTGGAATGCTGCGAACGCTGCTGCTGAGCAAGCAAGGCCCGCCGCACCTGCATGTTGCAGACACCACAATTCGTTTGTACCTCGTTTAGCAACATTGGAGGTGGTACATGTGGCCACCTGTACGGCAGTTACACCATGACGTCTGCTGAAGAAAGGGTTACCGCGGGAGTTCGTGTCGGCCATGGCTGCCGGCGCTGCCACGGCGTTGTCCCGAGTGACCTCTATGCCAGCGACTAGCCACGACCCATATCAATCACCACGTTAACTTATGGAATGTTGGCATATCCGCCATATCAGCAAGGCCCGCACGCGTGCACTGCCCTGATGGCGCGTCAAGCCATTTCGCCACAGCAAACACCGGAAGGCGACCACGACCTCGGATGTGATGCACCTTTTTCGCCGCCACTTGACACATGCACGCTTCTGAGGTTGTGGCTTGCGACATCCTCGTCGTTTCCCAGTCGTGCGCTGACGAACACCTGCTTCCCGCAACAAGGACCCGATATCCACCCCTCCGCCTCTACACCAGCGGCCCGCTGCCATCGACCACTCGGCGCGCTGTACCGCCCTTCCCCTTCCTGCCCACCCCTCCCCCGATCCTCGCCGCGCTTTCTCAGCGCCAGCCACCCACCGCACGCGCTTCGAGTGACCGCACACGACCCCGAGGGACCCCAACCAGCCGCCCACCCTTCCCATTTACGTCAAACGAAACGATATATTCGGCATGCGCGAACGTATCGCGCGCCCCCCACATTCCTTCGCTCCAGCCACTACCGCCCTTCCGCGGTGCGCTCTTTCGCCGTCCTTGGCGCTGTGTGCACCTAGAGGTTGGGAGCAGTGGTTGCACCCGGATGCCCCAACACAACGCCCCACTCAGTGCTCCGCCCGTTTGGTCCCCGCTGGTTCTATTCCCCCTCCCGGCAGGGTCAGCGAGGAGCCCTCTACAGCCCTTGCTGCCATCACTAACCCCACCCTGGCAACCCACAGAAAGCCCCGTGCCTGCCGTCTAGACGTTCTCGCCTTCCTCCGCCCACCCCCTAGTCCACACCCGCGCCACCTCCATTTACAATCCCAACCCACCCCAATACACAACCGTTTTGTTGCCCGGGTTGCGGCCCCATACCCCACCTTGCTCCCCATCAGCGCCCCAGCTCCCTCCCTCCCCCTACAGGGGCAGCGGCTGGCCCCGCTGCTTCAGCAATGCGAGCGCCGCCGGCGTGTTGCCCGCGGCCAGCTCGCAGTACACCAGCAGCAGCGTGGCATTCGCGTTGCCCGGCTGCAGCGCCAGTGCCTGTCGCACCAGCGCCGCCGCCTGGTCCAGCTCGCCCTGGCTGGCGAACACCGCCCCCAGGTTGATGGCGGTGGCGGCCAGCGCGGCGGGACCCGTTAGCGCCGCCAGCGCCGCCGCGTTGCCCAGCGGGTAGGTCGTCTCGCCCTCCTCGCGCCCGCCGGCCCCCGCCTCCTCGTCCGACTTTTGGCTGCTGCAGCTGCGCACCGGCTGCTGCGGGCGCAGGCGGAGCGGAGCGGGGGAGGGCGAGGGTGAGGGAATGGCGCAGGGCGGCACTTCATGTCCCGACAACCACAACCCAGCTCCATGGCAAGGAAAGGAGATGCGACGAACCGCATCGGCGCTTCTCCGCCCGCCCCAAAACGCCCTTGCCTTCCGTACCTACCGCCCCAAACGAACATGAGGCGCACCCGGGTGCGCTACGGAGGCCCGGACAACGTGTGGCGGGGCCGGCCGCACGTCCATCCCCGGCCGCACCTCCATCCCCGGCTCCAGGATCTCGCTGCCACTGGTTTCCGCCTCCCTCTCCCCCCGGGCCCCTTACCGGCTTCCGTACCCTCACCCTGAACACCCTCACCCGCACACCCCCTACCTGAGACTGCCCCTGCTGGGCCTCCCTCTCCTGGGCGGTCATCAGCCACAGCGACAGGTACTCCACCGCGTCCGCGGGCCTGTCCAGGTGGCACAGCGCCTCGGCCGCGTAGTTGTGCGCCAGGAACGCGTACGCCGCCGCCGCAGTAGCCGCAGCATCCGCCGCAGAGGCCGCGCACTCGGGGCCGGGGGAGGCGCCGCCCGTGACCGCAGCTCCGGGGGATCCGGGACCCGAGATCGTCAGCAGCGCCTGGGCCGCCTGCAGCGCGGCGCACCAGTCCTCCGCCTGGAGGTGCGCGTAGGCGAGGTTGGCAAGTACGGCACGCCGTACGGCGCAGAGCTCCTCGGACAGCGCTGCGCTCGCATCTGGGGGCGGGTGGGTTTTCCGACCGTCGTGTTCGGGGCCGGGGACACAGATTGTAAGCTGTTAACACGAAGTGTTCGGGGTGTAGGCATCCAGTCCAAGTGTAGTAGTGCAGGGAAAGACTGCGTGTGGCAATCGCAGAGGCTCCGGAACCATTCATCAGGTGGGATGGGCCGGTGCCCGTCGGTGGCCCTCCTGAATGCCCGGGATCGGCGCGTGGGCGGACGCCGCGAGCGCGGCATGTCACACGGGGACGGTAGGCGCAGGCGCAGGTTGCAGTGCGAGGAGGAGATGCCTTTGGCCCCACAAACGCTTCTTCTGCGAAGGCCTCCACACGCGGTGGGGGGGTGAGGTGGGTCAGGGCCTCCTCTACGCTCTGGCCTCCCCATGAGCCGCCTCCAGGTGGCGCGCAGCCCTCCGCACCCTGCACTGCGCTCCCACCTGCAAGCTCCGCGTCACGTGAGTGACTTCTCCCCACCTCCCACCTCCCAACACATCGCGAGGCTCCTTGCCAGGCGTTCTCGCCTTTCGCGACCACCCACCGGTGCCCTGGGGCTCATGAACCCCGTTTGCCATGTTCACGGTCGCGTGCGGGGGCCCCTGGCGCGCATCGTCCGCACCGCCGCCACGGCCGTTCAGCTGCAATGGAGGTCGCTGGTGGTGGTTGGTCTGGTCTGCCCCCAGAGAGCCATGCAGTTGCGGCGGAGGCTGCATGTACGGATCCTCGGTCGCCGGGGGCGTCGCCGTCACGCCGGACGTCGACGCCGGGCTGCCTTCGCCACCGTTGCTGCCACCACCAACACCGCCTGCGCTGCCGCCGCCGCCGCCGTTGCCGCCGCCTGCGCTGCCGCCGCCGCCATTGCCGCCGCCGGTGGCCGCCGCCGCGGCCACGGGCAGCTGCGCAGCCAGTGACAGACCCTCCTCCAGTTTGCTGCTGCTGCTCTGCCACTGAGGGGGAGGGAGCGGGAGGGACGGGTCGAGAGGCGAGAAAGCGAACACAGGTAAGGTACCTGTAAGTTCGATCATACAGGCAGTACAACAAGGACCTTACCCTACCCTACCCTACCCTACTGTACCAGAGTCGCTGACAGACCGGCCGACGAGGCAAGAGGCCACCGACAGCGCACAGAGCCCCTCACAACCAACACGGCGCCAATGGGCGCACACGGCACCACGCCGGCACTCGAGGAGGCACCCGCGGGAGGGCACACCCTCCGGCGATGTAACATGGGCGCCATCTCCTCTTTCCCACCCACCTCCCGCCTCCTCCCCACCTGCTCGTGCGCCTCCTGCTGCGCGTCCAGCTGCTGCAGCGCCGTCTGCAGCGCCACCACCGCCTCCGACAGCAGCTCAGCGGCATCCGGGCCCACCTCCGCCGGGGAGGGCGCCACGCCGGTCGGCAGCACCAGTCGCCGCGGCTGGACTGGCAGCGGGTTCTGCGCTCCGAAACCGCCCACAGTCGCCTGGTCGAGGGCGGTCCCACCGCCCCGAATTACGCACTCCACAAGGGGGCTGCCGCAGCCGCCCGGGTACGGCGGGGCCGCGGCGGACCCGCCCCTCGCCACCAGCTCCTGCCGGCGGCGCTGGTCCTGCTGCTGCTGGTGGCGGCGGTACAGCCCCAGGGCCGCCTCCGCGGTGCGCAGCCAGAGCAGCGGCTGCAGGGGCCGAGAGTGGCACAAGGGAGGCTTTCTTCACTTCAACTCTTGGATCGGCCCACCTGCACACCTAAGGGGGCCCCACCAGCCACCCACCCGGCGGACCCCACGGTCCGTCGGCTCGGGTCAGGTCGGGTCGGATCGGGTCGGATTGAGTCCGATTGTGTTGATGGTCATGCCACCCAGCCACCGACCCACCCACCCACCGTGGTGACGTAGTGGGACGCCGCCGCCGCGAAGCACCTGCGCGCTGCCTCGTAGCTGTGGAGCATCAGGTGCTGCAGCCCCGCGTTGTACATGACCGCCGGGATGGGCACCCCCGCCGCAGCGCCGCCGCCCGCTGTCCCCGGCCCCGACAGCGCCTGCTGTGGCGCCTGCGCGGCCGACTGGCCCCGCCCCTCCGCTGCCACCAGCGCCTGAGATAGGTACAGCAGCGCCAGCGTGTGCTTGCCCTGGTGGTGGTGCACCAGCCCCAGGTTGTTCAGCAGCAACGGTCGGTGCGGCTCCGCGAAGCCGGAATCCTGCGACCAGGATTAGGATACCAGAGAGGGGAGGGGTGTATTAGCCCCAGGTGGTGCACTCGCCCACCAGGAGCGCGAGCCGCGAGACAGGCTGAGAGGCGGATGTGTGGAGGAAGGTGCGCTTCCATGAGGTCCGCGACGGGTATGGGAAATTGGTAGACGCGACGGTAGGTCCCGAGCTGTTCGGGTCCCACCCTGGCTTCCTGCGCGCTGGGGGCCCGAGATCGCCACACGGACCTACGCCCGCGCCGGCGCACGCAACCGAGCAGAAGACCTGGGCCGCACCAGGTTCCCAACCTCTCCTGTCTGTCCCAACAGAGCTGGGGTCCTTGGACGGCTTGCTCAAGACCCCTGGGCAACCCGAAAGACCCCTCCCTGGAGACCCCTCCCTGGACACTCCTTACTGGAGACCCCTCCCGCGCGCGTGGGGCGCGATGCGCCGCAACTCCGCTGGCCCGCCACCATTGCCGCGGTCGCACCTGCAGCATGCCCAGCAGCAACTTGGTGGCCTTCCTGGACCGCCCCCGGTACAGCTCCAGCTGCGCCCGCACCGCCAGCATCAGCGCACTGGCTGCGGGGCTCGCATCCAACAGCCCCCCTGCCTGCTGCTGGGGTTGCGGCGGCGCGGGTCCATGCCCAGTCGCACTCGGCTGCTGGTGCTGCTGCTGGTGCTGCTGCTGGTTCAGAGCGCTCATAACCGCCTTGAGCTCCCGCTTGGCCGCTCGCGTGTTGTGAGCCAGGGCGTGGAGGCGGGTGCGGTACAGCTTGATGAGCAGCTTAAGGTCCGGCGCGGCCAGTGGGCGGTCCTGGGAGGGGGCGCGGGGTGAGGGGGGCGGGGCGGGCGTGCATCACATTACGGAGCGAGTGCAACAAGGGACGTGCGTGCCGCGGAGAGGGCGACATGCGCCGGCCGCAAACGGGTTGCACCCAATTCGCTGGAGGGCGGGCGGTGGGGCACATTACGGGACCTCCCGATGAGCATCACACGGGCTGCGCCGCGCGGGACCTCCCTGTGACCTCCGCTGTGCGCTCCCATGCGGTGGTCGGGAAGCCCGCCTATGGGCCGCTGCTCCCGTAACACGTTAGGAAAAAGTCTCCTCAATGTACTTTTGATGAACCATCCGGGGTCCATCTGGGTCTCATCCCACCCACCGTGGCATCCAGCAGGGCCCGGCTGCGCTCCATGGACTCGGTAGTCCAGCGGGACACCCGGGGCAGCGCAAGGGCGCGGGGGCGCATGCCCGCCCCCGGCCCCGCCGCCGCGCCGCCCACAGCGGCGCTACTCGCCGCGCGGGCCTCCCCGACGCCGCCTGGGGCGTGGGCCTGCTGCGAATGTTGCTGCTGCTGCTGCGCGCCCGCCGCCGCTGCCGCCGCCGCCGCCCGGTCCCCCACGTACGCCTCCGCCAGGGTGCCATGTAAGCGCTCCAGGGAGCGCAGCAGCGCCACCGCGCGGGGCAGCTGGCGGCCCTCGATGTGGATGTCCAGCAGCAGGGTTAGCACGCGCACCGCCGTGCCCTCCGCCAGCGCCTCCACGTTGGCGGCCAGGGGCTCCAGCAGCGCCGCGGCGGAGGCGTAGCGGTGCTGGTGATACAGCAGGATGGCCTGCGTGAAGGGGTGTAGAAGTTCAGCCTCAGGGACGCCATGACTTCAGATGATGACCCGGACATGTCTGTGCACTTAGGAATGACCACGAGATGTGCGTTGATGTTCTACAGGTACGTTGATGTTGCACAGAGTAAGGCTGAAGCCGAGCCCGGCCAGTTTTGATGCACCAGAGAAAGAGAACATCGGCCGCCGTTCGGAGGGCGGCGGCTGTGACTGGACCGCACGACGGGGCCAGGGCCCTTGTTCGTAAGGCCCCTCCGACCACCTGTGGCTCGATGTGCGGCATCGGCGCCTAAACCCGCGATGCCCTTACGACTCAAGAGGAACGTAAATCGATGTGGGTCACAACAGGATCCATTAAAAGCCGCAGATGCGCACCATTTTCCCATGTGAATGATCAAATGGCGGCCCCCTAAGTCCTGCACCCATGTTCCTTCTCCTGCAGAGTTTGCAGCCCACGGCTCTGATACGTGTCTCTGTCTGTCTGGAGCGGATGGGGCCCACCCGGCGCTCCCTTGTCCCGGTCCGCGTCACCCACCCGGTTGAGCTGCGCAACGGCCAGGTCATCCCGAACCGGTACCAGCGGCAGGACCTCGAGGGTGCCGGAGGAACGGGGCCGGCCTCCGCTGGTCACCGCCACGTCAGACGAGGCGGCAGTTGTCGTGGACCCGGCGCTGTCTTCAGCGGAGAGTCTTTCATTCTACAGGGTCGAGAGCGTGAGGGGAGGCGGCAAGACGTCGATGATGGGCGTGTGGGTTCCACCCGGTAGTCAGGCGGTGAAGGCCTCCCAGTGCGAGCGCGGTCGGGGCAACCCCGCCCCGGGCAACCCCATTCCGGCCGTGATTGCACTGCGTCGCTGATTACCCCGCCGGTGGGTAGACTTACGGCAATCAGCTCGAGCTGGGATGCTATGCGGTCAGCCTCCGCACTTCCGACGACGGCGTGCTCGGCAACCAGAAGGTTGTGCGCAAGCTGCGAATATGCCGATTGCGATGTAAGTAGATGGATACTGCCGTGTAAATCATGTTGTTAAGATGCTGTGAGTAAAACACCCACCTTCAAGTCGAACTTGCCCTCCGATTCAAGCTTTTGTAGAGTCGCATATGAATTTGCAAATTTCTTTGTTAACCACAGGCACGTGGCCTCAGCGCATGCTAGTGTGTCCATACTAGCCGACTGGAGCTTGTAGCTAGCGCGTCCATAAGCGTCGGCTCTGTGCGTCGCAAAGATAGCAGCTGTATCCCGTAACTGTGAAGCGGTTCAGAATTCTACTTGATATGCCCTAAAGGAAAAAATTGATAAAGATACGTTGGCACGCTTGAAAGTATGTTGCTTCGCTTGCACCTAGATGATGGCCTGCACGGTGCGTTGCGCATGACAGCAACAAAACTATTCCTAAAATACATTACCCTTGTCATGTCACTTGTGGGCAAACATGTTCACTGAGTTTACGAAGCTAGTACGGCTTTGCGTGTTACAGCCTTGATTTGTAGGTTGCCTTTTTATCATTCGTTAAGACATCTCCCTCAATTTACAAATTGCCTGAATGCAGCACACACTCCTGCGGGGAAAAGGTTCCGCAATCGGAAGTCGGCGCCGAACCGTCGGTTGGCAAGATGGTGGTCACCAACCTCGCAGACAAATATGATGTCGAGGAAACTATAAGTTATATCGTGGATAATGGCTTTCTTAGCGTGGCGTTGCAATTTCCGGATGAGCTGCTGCCCGACAGCCCCGCAGTGTCACAACTGCTCCAGCAGCAACTTGGCGACAGAGCGAGAGTGAGTCCATAGCTTTTGGAGCGGCTCTTAGCGTGCATGAAGCGCCGGGCCCGGCTGTCGTGCTTTGCACCGCGGGGCCTCCAGCCAGAGGCTCCGCCTGTAATGGCGTAATTAATATTTTACACTGCGCCTTGGTCGTAATCTTCAAACCGCCCACATTCGTTGTCGTCGTTCGTTGCGCACCCGTCGACGGACGGCGCGCCGTTCCTGACAAAACGCCGTAGTTACTTCCCATCCCTCAGCAACCAACGCCCTTCGCTGGGCGCACGGACCCCCACGACAGGTGTTTATCCTCGCAGACACCGCGTACAACCCTCTCGGAGTGGACGAGGTTGCGGCTCAGCATCTGGCGGCAGACTGCGTGGTGCGTGGCCCATGGCATGTGGATTGGTCGTCTGCGCGTAATATCGGGCCGCCCTTGACCACAGCCCCAAACAATCCCAAACTGCATCATACCCCACAGATCCACTACGGCCGGGCGTCACTGGTGCCCGTCAATTCACTCCCCGCCTTCTTCGTGTTACCCAAGGAGCCGTTCCATGTGCGCGAGGTGGCGTCCACGGTGCTGGCGGCTGTGGGCGAGGCGGTCCGGAGCCGCTGCGAGGTCGCAGCCGCGGCGGCGCCGACAAAGTTCGATGCTGGCAGCAACGCGTATGGCGCTAGTCCAGCCAGCGGCGGCTTCGCGGCTGTGGTGGTGCTCCTCGACCAGGGCTATCAGCACAGCCTACAGGACTTGAGGCATGCACTTACGGACCAAGGCGAGGCGGGCGCAGGCCCCGGGGGGTCCGACGAGCAGGTATGCTGGCGGCGGAAGGAGGAAGGAGAGGAGGTTTGGGCATGGCGGCCATAGAGGAGTCGTTAGCACACGGAGGAGTGCTTCGTGGTCTTCCCTATGGCCATCGGGGAAACCACCGAAGCACTCCTCCACCGAGGAGGGGCGTACCACCGGATTCTTCACCCCATTCAACTCCTACGACGTCTGCGAGGGTTCATCACTCACCACCAGCGCCCAGCCGCATCCATCCGCCTCGATCCACGAGTCAATTCCAGCGAACTTCGTCTACAACCGTTAGCTTGCAAGCCATGGTAATCCCGACCAACCATCATACTCATACGATGGTGGCCCCACCCGCTCAACCCCCCCCCGACAGCTTTGGGGCTCAAAGGGGACTTTGAACCCGGAACCTACGACCTACGGGGTGCCACATGTAGCGCCTTAACAAAGGCCTCCAAACCCTCAAACCCTCAATCATCGTGTGGGTGTGCTTGTCCTTCCCATGAGCGTCCATGACACCGCGCTGGACCGCTGGTCAGCTCGAGGGAGGGAGGGACGGACGGGGCCGCAGTGGATAGGTGATAGCGGAGCTAGGTAGGGTTGTACCGTCCAGGTGGCCACTTCGTTGAATTACGTTGAACTAAAGGAGGACATGTCAACAGGGTCTGTTCGTCCGTAATTAATGAGGCAGTCTTGGATTAGGTATACGTTCAACGGGCTCGTTATGTCGCACACCCGTGACTCCATCCACATGGACACCCTCCCTCGCAGCTGTCGCAAGCTCCGAGACATTCCTGGGTCTTCGCGGAGGTAACCGCCCGGGCGCTGACTCCGCGGCAGCAACAGGCGGTAGTGCCACGACCATCGGCGTCGCCCGCCGCCCCGCCCGCCGCGGCCGGCGGCTGCTGTCGGGCGGCCGCAGCGCCGGAGGGCGGCGGTTGTTCCATGACTGCGGCCTCCCCGGGCGGAGCCGACGGCTGCGCTTCTGGTAGCGCGCCGGAATCCACCCAGCGACAGGGGTGTTGCGGGCCGGCTGACGGTGTGGCGCCTCGCGGCTATGAAAACAGTGGATCCGGAACGGCCGCTGCCGGCGGCGCCAGTGCGGCTGCCAGCCCACCTGGCCCCTCTGCTGCAGGACATGACCCATCACCACCGGCAGCTGGACCGAACCCACATCAGGATCGCCCAACAGCCCAGCAGAAAGGCAGCACCGGCGGGGACGGGGCTTCGGAGTCGCGGCGGCAGGCCTCAGACAACAACGCAGGCGACGGTGACGACAGCAGCGGCTCCGACGGCAGCTGTAGCACACGCTGCCGCATGGCGGGTCTCACTTGGTCGTTGCCGCCGGGGGCGAAACGACGTGACTGCTTGTACGTCTGGATTGGACCCGCGGGCAGCAGCGCACATCAGGTGCTGCAGCTGACACACAGCTCGTGCGAGTGGCTGTCGTACGACCCAGCCGAGGGTGGCCCGGTACGGCAGGGGCTGTCGGATGACACGCGGCGGCTGCTCAAGCGGCGCAATTTCATGGTGGAGAAGGCGCGGAGCGCCAACATTGTTGGACTTTTGGTGAGGCAGCTGGGTCCGTAGGGGTTGGCAAGAGAATTGTTGGCTGTCCATTGCAGGACCTGGGTTTGGGGGATTGAAAGTTTCAGAGGTGGCACCGACCCAGATGGACGGCGAGTCGGCCAGTCGAATGGCATTGTGCATGAGGTACGGCGTACAGGGTTGCCCCAGGAGGCGTGGATGCGCTCAAAGAGACGTGGTGGCGGCAGCACAGGAGGCCAGGGCGCGGTGCACTGCCACCTGGGGTTTAGAGACCAGGGCAGCCCGCAGAGGGCAGCCCGCAGAGAGTATGTTGCCTGGATGCCTTGCCTCGTGCGCAGCTTGTCTTTCCCCGTCGCCGGCTGCACGTGAACCAATATCGTTGAACCTTTTTGGCGGGTTCTGCACAACATGCCCGCACAACATGCCCGCGGGAGCCCGCAGCCGCCCCATCTGCTCCCGACTGTTTGTACTGGCGGCTGTGCTCTGCGGGAGCCACCCGCGGACCCCATGCGCCATCCAAGATGGCTCCCCCCGCACTGCGTCCGTGCCCCGGACACACCGTTATGCTGCCGCTCAGGTGGGCACCCTGGGCAGCGCGGGCTTCCGGGAGGTGATCTCGTCGCTGCGGCGGCTGGCAACGGCTGCCGGCAAGAAGACCTACACCTTCCTGATGGGCAAACCCAACCCCGCAAAGCTGGGAAACTTTCCCGAGGTGAATCTAAGGGTTCACGCGTGCGTCACCCGCCTACCCGGTTTGGGCTCGGACCGCTCGGTGTTGGGCCTTTGCCCTGAGTGGTGGCCACGCCGCTTCTTCTCACGGCTGTCCTCCGTGCCAGCTCAGCTAACCGGTCCGCACATCGTCTCGGACGTCGGACCTCTGTGGGCTGGATCCGATCAACAAATCTGCAGGACGCTGTCAAGGCGGCTAGGCCCGTGTCAGTTATGCTCGGCGCGCGATAATGCGCCTACACCAACCTACTGCTCCTGACTGACGACAGCGGCATCATTCGGGTGCTCACTAATCCCCGCAATGCCGTGACGCCCGCTTTTTTGCGCATCGCGCCCCGTCCCTGTGTCCCTGTGCTGGCGGATGGATGGCCCAGGTGGACGTGTGGGTGATGGTGAGTGACGCCCAAGGGCTCCTGCTGGACTGCCGCGACTACCTGGCCCCGCTGGTGACTCCGTGGGAGGCGGCCACCTCCTTCCTTGGGGGCCACCTGGACCCGGAGGACTACCGCATGGAGATGAGGGACGTGATGGTGGGTGGGTGGGTGGGTGGGTGGGTGGGTGGG
The DNA here is from genome assembly GCA_003117195.1 of Eudorina sp. 2006-703-Eu-15. Classification (NCBI taxonomy): domain Eukaryota; kingdom Viridiplantae; phylum Chlorophyta; class Chlorophyceae; order Chlamydomonadales; family Volvocaceae; genus Eudorina; species Eudorina sp. 2006-703-Eu-15. The sequence goes on from BDSI01000213.1 coordinate 89,030, forward strand.
TGGGTGGGGGCTGGATGCGGGGCTGGGTGCGGGGCTGGGTGCGGGGCTGGGTGCGGGGCTGGGTGCGGGGCTGGGTGCGGGGCTGGGTGCGGGGCTGGGTGCGGGGCTGGGTGCGGGGCTGGGTGCGGGGCTGGGTGCGGGGCTGGGTGCAGGGCTGGGTACGGGGCTGGGTGCGGGGCTGGGTTGCGGCCGTGCCGTGCGGGTATCGCGTCGTGGGCCTTTGGGGCCAAAGTTGGGAACGGGCATGCAACGACATGCACACATATTGAAGGTTTTGCGGGCCGAATGGATTTGGGTTGGGCGGGGGGCCGAGCGGGTGACGTGTAAGCAGGACAGTGGCCGCGGAAGGTAAGCGCAGAGCGCGTTTTTGAATCAAGTCATCAGGCGAAGGCGCGCCGGGAAGTGTTGCGGGGTTGGGCGGGATAGGTGTAGTAACGCTTGAGTGAAGGAGTGTTGCCGAAGACAGGGTGTGGGGCCGCGGTCGTCCGTCAACCCTGTTTGCTGTGTTGCCGCCACTGACTAGGACATACGTGTTCCTCAGGATCTGGAGGCGCGGTGGCAGCAGCAGCAGCAGCAGCAGCAGCAGCGCTCGGAAGCCGACAGCCTGGCGTTGCAAGCGCTGGGCCATTTGGGTCTAAGTGTGGCGACCCGTGGGTCGGGCAACGAGGTGGTGGCTCGCAATGCCGCCGAGTTCCTGGCGCTCAAGCGCACGTTCAAGGGCCTGGAGATGCCCGCAACAGGTACTGCCGTGGCGTCAGTGTGTGGCCCTTGCTCGCCCTGCACCCGCAGGTCCCAGCGGGGCCCCTTGGGGACGGCTGGCTGGGGTAGAAGGGTAGGACAGCTGGGTCCCATCGATTCATGACCCCGCCCGCGATTCGGTTGGGACATAGGGTGCGCATGCGGGCGCGGTTACGGCCCATGCGCGTTGGCCTCACGCTGCCGGTAGCTCTTCCGACTGGTAAGCTACCAGGCCGCATTGAGCCCCCGTTTGAGCTTCACGACATCGCGGACCTCACGGACCGTTTGAAGGCCCGCTGTTATATCATCCATTTATTCTGGTTCATTCTTCGGTCGTTCATGTAGTCATCGCATAATCCATACATGGTGTTTGTTGGCCCTGCCCGGACGCTTTGACAGTGCATCAGCAAGCCCGCTTACGCCGCCCAACTGCAGGCGCCCTTCCCAAGGCCGCCGAGTTGGCGGTGGAGGGTCTCAGCGGGCGAGCAGCGGTGTACGCCGCTGAGGGCGGGAAAGACGCATCGGGCGCCCGCGATGCTGGAACCGCCCCCAATTGGTAACTGGTAACGAGTCGCACATTCGACAAACCTATCTCGTGTAACGTAAGCTCACCCACAGGTGCCCCAGCAATCGATGTAAGCGACTTGTATACGTCCTGGCAGTGCGCTTGCATGGGAGTAAGTGCCTGAGCAAGGGAAGAACTGGCGAATGACCCTATCGTGTGCACATGAATGGTTCATATTGATGATGTTGCGTAATGGTTGCGTGGTAGGCCGGTGGGTGGAGCGGACTTGCGGGTACCGTTGGGCTGACCTGTTTCCAGGAACGATTCACGGTACTGATGATCAGGCGTGACGGTAACCATCAGTAGAAGCAGACGGTGTGGCTCATCACATCTGTAGCAGCCGCACTGGGTGGCGGATAGGCGCCACATCAATGGCTGATGTTCTGACGTAACAGGGATACGGGTCCACCTTGTAACGGTTACATTATAAGGGTGTCATAAATCCTCTGAACATGACATTGCTGACCCAGATCGGCTGGGCAGCCCCCATCACTTGCGGAACCTGTACCCCCTTCACTGTATGTACCCCCTCTTCAACATGTACGATTTATTTTCGCTCAATCTAAGCTCAGTACAGCTCATCAATCCAAGCTCTCAGCAGTGGGACTGCTGCAGGCCCTGATCAACTGCATGTGCATGCGAAGAACCCATCACCCACAAAAACATTGATATATGTTGAATGCGCCAAGCTTCTTTAGGAAAGCCGTGTGGCCGCGACCGAGGGGGCTGTGTAAGGGGTGACAGAAGTGTCGAGGGCCGCAAGAAGGCGCAAGCGATCGCAAAGAGATGTGACCTGCACAGGCTTTGCACAGATGCGTTCAGAGGCCTTTGCGTCGCGATGCCTAGTCCCCAGCAGCCGGAACCGCCTTCCGTATCACAGGCGTGTCACAGGCTTGTACGGCGCCGACGTGGTTGACGAGCGTAGGAACACACTTCAGGTGCTAGCTGCACGCTGCGCTGAGATGTCCTGTATTGCTCGCCAAAGGCTGTGTCGGAGACGAGCCTGAAGCTGTTGGGCTTGACTCGAGAAGCAAGAGCACGATGCCGTGTGCCCCTTGAAACACGCAATGCAATTTCCTGGCACTCACATACATGACTGACAATAATGTGAGCGGTGGGTGCCAGTGTTCCCGACGCGGACTTGGGTGCGTGACGCCGTTTGCATTGTTACCAAGGCAGCAAACCTGCTGGAGAGCGGAAGCACCAACAGCCCGGATAAGCAGCCGTGGGGGACTCTACTCCTCGCCAGCCAAGTAGCAGGGGAATGTACGTGTAGTGTAGTGTGCGTACAAGAGCGTGAGCAGCGGGATGGGCAACTTGCCATTGATACGGGTTGCCTCTTCTTTACTTTGACATCGCCAGTCCAACACCTGTTAGTGCATGGGTTTCACAGCAGCGTCCGGTGACCAACTCCGCGTCTGCCTGGATATCCTGAGGGTTTCAGACCGCCTTCCTGTGTTTGTGCGAGCCTCACAACGGTCCCGCACTGTAGAGCCTCTTTCCACCGGGTGTCGGTGCCCTGCAACGCCACATGCGTGCATTCCCGCAGGCGAGCTTGTGCTGGGCGCGAAGGTGGACGAGCTCTCGGCCGGCGTGGGGGCGGTCAAGGCGAAGGTGGACCAGCTCTCAGCCGACATGGTCACGATCAAGTCCATGATGGTCGGCATCAAGGCGGGGCTGGACAACGTCGTGCACCGCAACACGAACAGCAACAGCCGGATGCTGGATGGAGCACACCCTGGAGCCGCTACTTGTAAAAATTGTTTTCAGTTTGTAACTGATTTTGGTACGATGTATGTATAATTTACATATACATCAGTTTAAAACTGATTTTCGGGTAAATACATTATTGTCCGAGGGAGTTTCCGGCATATGTAAACGGCCCCCATGGTACCTGAGCCTGATCCTGCATGCAACGCGATTGTATGCGGAAAATCCCACCATGACAATTAGGCACCGACCGAGTTACAAACTTTGTTTCTTTCCCTGGCTCACTCTCAATCCCTCCTGGAAGCCTCATGGCCTGAAATTGCTGAAACATGGGCTTCGTTAATGTAACGGTAACGGTAACGGGCCCTCCAAACGAAAGCCGCCTCCTCAAAACCGCTAGATGCCCTACGCCGTTCTCGTTATACACAAATGGCACTTCTCTCATGATTACCAAAACCTGACTTTATTGATGTGCCGGCAGGCTTTACAAGGTTTGCTTGACCCTCAGTTTTGTTAGACCTCCCCACAGCCACCCCTGCAACATCCCTCGCCGTCACGTAAAAAATCTGCCTGATTCGTAAAGAGTGAAAAGTGCTAGTGCCTTTTGCCCTTAATGATCGCGAAGTTTTTTTCCAGGTGAGCCTTACGAGGCGGCATTTGAATTCTTAGACGTGCTTCCTTCCAGAGTTTGATAATCCTGGATGTATGTCTTCCCTGATATACAGAGGCATCAGGAATTTGTTTGCTGCATGTTTCAAGGGCGAGTCCGCTGGCGACAGCGCTAGGTAATAACACCGTTTGCCTCCTTCGGGACCAAGCATGTTTTGTGCGCATTCAAATGCGCTGTAACGTGTATAGGGTTTACACGGAAAGAGCGCGATAAACCTTTGGTTCTCAAGTCAGGCTCGGTGTTCTTGTCAAAGGCTTTAGCGGCTATTGCAGGAGCCCAATTTGCTGTTTAAGACATCAATAATGTTCAATGCGCTCGTCAATCGTCACCCGCACAAGCCTGTGACACCTTGGTTATGGGAAGCGGTCCTTCCTGGGGACATGGGAAGCGGTCCTTCCTTGTCCGCAACTAATCCAGCACGCGATGCAAAAGATCACTTCGATACGGATGTGTGCAAGCCGTATTTCTTGCTGTCCCCCACTCTGATGTTCGTCCGCTTGTGCAGTCTCCTCGGTCGTGCGTACGCAGCTTCTCATGATACAACCGAGTTGGGCCTGGTGAAATTCTCAGCGGCCAGGAAAGAGGCGGTTAATCAGCACCTGCACCGGTGCGGCTGCTGCTGTCCCGGCTGCCTGGAGCAACGCTGGTGCGCGCAACAGCAGCGCGGGGGGCCACGGCGGACGAGTGATGGCTTTTCTGACTTCATGGACATCAACCCTTGTGGCAGCGTGACCAGCGCGAGCTGCAGCGCCGACGCGAGCCACATTGTTTCCTCAGACTTGGCCTCTGACGAGACGCTTGACTGGTCGGGGAGCATGGCCATCAGCAGCAACACCCGCAGCAGCAGCACCACCACTATCGCCACCAGTGCACGAGACCGCCCATCCGTTGACAGCTGTTGTGAGACGGCCGTGCCCCCGCTACCACGGCTAAACCCTGGCGTTGTGCCAGCGGGCGCCAAGTTGTTGCAAGGCCCCAGCGCACCGGACTACGTTTCGGTTTGGCAGCTGCTTCGCGGGCACAGCGTCGAGGTGGTGTACGTCATTCCGTTCCACAGCAGCGACACGGCGGCCGAACTTGCAGCCGCTGACAAGTGCTTTGTGGAGGCCGACACGGGTGACGTGTCCTACCGTATGCCGAGCCGCCAGCTCGTCCACCTCGTCACGGAGGAAGTGGCGCGCTACCAGGCTGACATGGCCCTTGAAATCTCACGCGCCAACGGCGCAGCCGCCGACGTGTTTGCCTCCATCGCCCGGCACGACGTGTTTGTCCAGCCGTTATACGTGGAGGTGCGTGGCTGCTCGCTGGCCGGCACCGAGCTGTGCGTGGGGCATGACCGTGAGGTCGTGATCGCCTACCCACCCTGCGTCCTCGGCGGCGACGCGCACTCCCACATCTGCGACTTGGTTGGTGAGCTGGTCGGTGAGATGCGGGACCCGGGCTACCGGCTGGACCCCGAGGAGGCCGCCGGCGCAGTGGGCGAGGCGCTGTGGGACATGGCCCGGGACCTGTTTGGACTGATGGACCAGGTTCACCAGCTGGGCTACAGCCTGCACGGTGAGGGGGGGTGCTGGAGGGGCTGCTATGCGCAGCGCACGTCATGGGATACCGTTGGATTACGACTGAGGGTCCACCTTGTAACGGTGCAGTTGCACTATGGGATGGGGTGCGATGGGGATGGTTTTTTGGATGGGCACACCCATTTCCCCCTGCGCTCAACGGCTCACTCTGCAAGCCTCCGCCCCCATCCCCATCATTTCTTACTAATCCCCATCGTACCCCGGGTGAGCCGTTGAGCGCCGTGGGAGATGGGTGCTTCCTCTCGCGGCAGAAGGATGGGTCGTGAGCGTTGGGTCCCCGTAATCTGATTAAGTGCAAAGCTGCAAACACACGCACGAGTATATGTGGTTGAGGTTGAGAGGACTCTAATGGGTGCGTCCACACAGGGGTTCGAACTACCACTAGGTCTAGGCACCTTTGTTGCCGATCGGTTACTGAACCGTGTTGGGTTTGTTTACCCTGTTCCTGACCCCCGCAGGCCGCACGCCCGACCACCTGGTGTTTAACCCTGCCACGGGCCGTTATCACCTGGCCAACGTTGAGTCGGTGCGCCGCAGCCTATCCGGCAGACCCGGCCTGGGCACCTCGGCTGCCAGCGATCCGGCCAACATGGCGGCCTGTGGCGAGTTCCTCCGTATGGCCATTGAGAAGTGCCACAAGCTCTTCAGTGACAGCTTGGGCTTGGAGTCTGAGGCGTACGGCTTGCTGGTGGAGTCACTCACCCCGCTCGTGGAGCCGCTACGGCAGCTGGCACAGCATTGCGAGAGGCCGGGCCGCCACCTGCAGCGCCCCACGGCGGCGGAGGCGTTCGACATGTTGGAGCGGTGTCGGGAATGAGGGGCGCGCGCGGCAAGGCTTGGCCTATGGATATGAATGGCGCTGCAAAGCCAGCGGTCAGCTGTGAGCATGCAATGGATATACAGTGTGCGCGTTCCTTCCAGTTAGAGCTCGTCTTTCATCCATCCGTGCAACTCGGACTGTACAGTGAGCCTAATTGATAGGGTGTATGTAGGTACTCAGCGTATTGGCTGAGCGTAGTATGCATGCGTGTGCGGAGCGCTGAGAAGTCATACAAAATGTTGTACAGCAGGGCTATAGATGCGTCTTGACGTTGGTGTCCGGCAACTCGCGTTCTCACACCCAGATTACGTCGGTTGCCGACGGTTTTATACGGGACTGTCGGCCGGCAGCCTACGTGTGCGACAGCGCGCACTGTGCGACCGAGATGTGAGCAAATGAATCAGCGCAGCAGACCGTCCGCGGATGGACTGGGTCATTCAATGGCATGTTGGTGGCTCTTGAGGCGTACAGTGAGAGGGACCTTCTTCTGTGTGTGAGCAAGGCTTCACGGTATGTACATAGACGGCGCGCGGCTAGTATGCGATGTGGTCCGTAGGTTTGCCGGATCCGCAGGCGGGCAGTGGGTATGGGGAAGGGTGCCGTGCTGTTAGTACGGCCGTTAGTACGGCCTGGGCGTACCTCATCCCGAAGGTACGTAATGGCTTAAATATTAGGGACAGATAGTTATTATTAAGGATAGTGTTGATTCCTTCGTACGTACGATGCGAACCCTGTACAGGTTGAATGGAACGAAGAGGCCGTGCGTCATTCAATCACGATGGTTGAACGCACGGCAAGTGTGCAGCCCTTTGTCAGGATTTGTTAAAATTCCTCCGGAAGTGATGGAGGCTGCGCGCATGTTACAAGGACTAGCCAACGGAGGCACGTGATGTAACAGTCTTTCGTGGGTGTCACTTACTCTACATACGGCCGTCGTGACGGGCTGTTGAAAGCTTCGGACCTTCTCAGCTTCGGAATGACAATCCTTCCACTTGCCGTACCGTAGTCTGGGAGATCGGGCGATCTGTTGCGTCAGGCCGACAGCGATGGGAACACTTAGCATCACGACGGCCGCCACAACACGTGAGGATATCGCTACATACACTTTGGCGACCAACCGCTGTCAAATGAGCCTTAGTACCTATCCCACACAGGTTGTTCGTTCGAGTCGATACCAGAATAGATAGAGTGGATGCGGAGTGTGCTTCGGTGCAATTGTGGCGCCTGTCTGGTGCGCCATGGTGCTGCGGTTTCGTTTTAGAAGTGTGTGGGGAGGAGGCTACGGCCGTCACCGATGACCCACGGGGCCCATTGTAACGTTCATTCATTCATTTATAGTAATGATTAGAAGGGATTAAATAACCCATATCCACAAAGTCTGCTGTTCGGTGATTCGTCACGGAGGTTGCCTTCGAGTGGTGTCGGACCGGTGCAACCGGGGCGTGGGCGTGTCATCGCGAGTAAGCTTTACAAAGAACGCTGATGGGCCGGGAATGGTGGGACGGGACCGGGTGAGTTCCGTTGCCGTGAGGTCGGGCAAGGCAAAGAATGGTCGCTGATCATAGTTGTGTGGGACACGTCAAGTCGTCAACGCGATTTATGACGCCGAACAAGCTACCGACCGGCTGGGTGCCTCTGGGTGGTGCGCGGTCACGACACATATGTTCATGATGAATGGTCCCCCAACCATGTAACACACACACATATGTTCATGATGCTCCAGGAAAATTCGTTGACGTACTCATATGCATGCAAGGTCGCCTTTTTTGTGTGGAGAATAGCAGGATTTCTGTAGCGAGACACTTGCCTGATCTGGACTAGGGTTTCACACTGGTGGGGACACGTCTGAGTACACAGCAAAAGCGCATGGACTTAAGAATACTCTCCATGATCCCCTTAACCAATTCTTGTTCATCCGTGCACACAAGTTTCCATGTATCATGCGTACGTCTGGACATGTCCGCGTGGCCTATTTTTTGGATTGCGGGATTTTCGTCAGGGCTTCGCCGATTCGCCAAGGGTTTCAGGACGTATGGTAAATCCATTCTCGGGAAACGAATTGGTGATGTTTGAAATAGAATATACCTATTTTTGCTTTAACCCACGGTTAAGTGACGAGTAAAGTGACAGCTCGGATCGTTCCAGGCCTGACGGGGGCAAGCCATTACCTCAGGCTAATCCTTCCAATTGTCGATACACCATACAATTCATATATACCTTTTACTTTGCTGTTTGTGGCTAAAGAGCTTTTGTGGAGATCACGCCACAGTTTGTTGGCAAAAACAACACTTTCATGGTCCTCAATTGGATGGATTTGAATGACAAAATGATCTTGCTGAAGTTAGAACGGAGCCAGCATTGTTTCTCTGCGGCAATCAAATGTGCGGAGACTATTTTCGGTTTCACACCTCTTGAAGACTGGAGCGCGCTTGAGGCTCCTGCCACCACTTCGCATACGAATGCGTATGGGATGGATCTGCAAGATTTCTCTTCAGCAGCGGGCTTGGAGGTCATCAGGGAGCACCTGCGTCGCGCACGACGCGCAACGGATGCCGCTGCATCCTGCGTCAAGGCGAGCTGCGCCGTGAACAACACGGTTGCGGAGGCAGCCGAGGCCTTGCTCTTTGTGGCTGCCGCGGTGACCACGCCGCGCCGGGAGCAGCTGTTCGCGGAGGCTGCGGCAGCGCACGCGGTCGTCTCGCGGCTGTCCTTGACGATCGCCCTGCACCAGCAGCACGCTGCTTCAGACGCCGCCAAACGTGCAGCCAGCGCGGTTGACTACGCCACAGCGGCTTCAGCCACCTTACAGGCGCAGGAGGCTGCTGGGCTGGCGATGTGGGCTGCGCGCATCGGCGGGTGCGACCCGCAGCGCTCCCCGGAGATGCCTCCCATTGATCTGGCCGGGCTGCTGCTGCAGGGCAACGCTTCGCCAGCAGCAGCCGCACCTGCCGATGCGACGACCGCTGCCGCTTGGCCGGCACGGCAGTCTCTGCTGCTGGAGCCGCTGCAGAAAAGGCCGCGGCTGCACGAGATTCCGTCCCCCTGCTGGATTTCGGCGCAGCCGCACTGCTGCCGGTCAACCGGCGCGACGCTGAAGAGCTTGTGCGCGTAGCGCATGCGTTCGTTAGCGCGCTGATATTGACTGTTTACTCCGGGCGAATCGCGTGCTTGGTGTGCGTTGATCCATGGATACAACGTTTTGGCGGCCTCTTTCTCAGCTAACCGCCTAGTGAATCCCGTCTGCGTGGTTTTGCCAACGGTGCTCGGGGAACAGTATCTCAATGCGCTGACGCCCAACACTTACAACAATGACACACCGCGGAGCATCCGCGGTTCCAACTTCTCTCACTCAACCAGTCAGGCAGGGCTGTCCCGCCGGGTGTCGTGCCGCTGCGTCGGGAGCGGCAGTTCGAGGCCGGGGAGGAGGGGATGCCGCCTGGAACCTAAACAAATCACCGTTGGTCGCATTATTTCGGTTACAGAGGGTGAGGTATGCGGTTGTGGCAGCCGCCACAGAAGTGGACCGTACTTGCTCTCGAGGATGTGGTTAGTTGGCAGGCTTAAGCTCGTGCCGATGAGCGCCGATCAAAACTGAGCATGCTGGCAATCATGAAACACTGGTGAGTTACTGTGACAGCCGTGCACGAACTGAGTTCCCGTTGACCCATGTATGTATCGAAGGGTCGGGACGCAGTGGCAGGGGATGGGACTTTACAGACTGCATATTTCGAAGGTGGGGAAGCCCTGCGGGCCATCGATGCATCGACGTGCATGCATGCATGCATGCATGCATGCGTGGCAGCGCGCGCGGGCGGGCGGAGTATGGCAGGGTGCTGGCCCCCCTGCGGCTACGGCTGCGCTGTTCCGTCAGGGGGCATCATGAAGTGGCTATCGAAGGAATGTTGGGGGCGCTGGGCTGGCTGGGCGATGAGGCTGGGCCGCCGCGTAGCCGCATAGGCCAGACGCGGGACTGGGTCACAGCACTCCTGGGAGGGCAGCGAGGGACGACCCGGTTGTGATAGATGCATGCAGGGCTACCCGAGTGAGTGGATGTGACGATAGTATGCATGGAAGCCCTGCACTGCCTACTGCCTACGGCGCACACACATACATACGATACATACAATACATACGGGCGCCGCCGGCCGAGAGGTGTGGGAGGCACGACACGTAGTTTAGGAAATTTCAGGTGCTGCAGCAGGGTCCTAGGTGATCAATTGCAGAAGCGCTGTCAGCGCCTGCCCCGTGGGCTGGAAATCTCCATATCTTGTAGCACAAGATCGTGCTGTAGTCTGCTTTAGTGTAAAAGCTCTGTAGGAGCTCTGTGAATTGGGCGCGAGCACAGTCCAATTTAAGCACACATATGGTGTGTCGTGCCTCCTCACCCCATATGAGGAGAGGAGGCTCCCGATAGCTATAGCGGAATTGACGGAATAACCTGTGTACTGTGCCTGGCTGTTTCATAAAATTATTTGCAGCTGCTGGTGTTTAGGAGGGAGGGGGGCGCTTCCAGGCTCTGTCGTTGCGTCCAACAGCATTTGTTTGGTCGTGGATCCCTTCATTCGCAGCGAGTTTCTCGCACGCGTGGGGGGGGTCTGGAGCCGGCTACGTAGGTAGAGATGTGATGAATGGACCGACGTTAGTGCGACGGCGGCGGTCGGTTTAGCTGCGGGCTGACGCCCGTGGGGAGGGAGGTGGGTGCAGCGCTGCGCAGCTGGATGCCGATTTCCCTAAAGCGGTGCGTGTACTGCGGGCAAAGCCAGGTCTCAATTTGTACTGCGTGGAAACAAGAAGAGGGCGAATGTGTGCAGCTGTCGCCCGGTGCCCCTTTCGCGCCGGACATTACCGGCGGAGGTGCGCGGGCGGTTATTGGGTGTATGTGGTCGGTGAAGAGGTGTCTTGCGCAGTTTAGTTTGGGATTTATTGGTGCTTGTCGTGAACGGCATACCATTCGGGATTGCGACAAAAGTGAGGAGAGCAATACAATATGGATGTTCTGTCGTCTTCACGCGAGTAAGTCGTGGATAGATAGAGCCCTTATCCGACCGCCGTGGCTGGGTCCACGAGCTCACCTGGGGGTAGCGCTCGCTGGTAGCACGGGATGTTTGCTTTTTGTGCCGCGGCCCCCCATTTTGTGCCCGGTGCCTCAGATATGTCGTAGGGGCGGGCTAGGTTCCGTTTTGGATGTTTTTGGTGATGTATGTGCCCAATTGTTTTCGACCAGGACCATGCGTCGGGTGGTCCTGCTGGGTGTATGAACGGCTCAATAGCAACCAATGGTGATGATGCGCGCGCGATGGCGGCGGATTTCATCCCTCGCGGCACGGCGCCGCCACCGCATGGCATCGATGATAACAAAGTATATGTACAGTCGAGTGGCACACGGGGACGCAGCCATTACTATGCAGCCGGTGGGCATGCGGCAGCACTGCACGGGTGTCCCCGTGCGTGTACGGCACATCATGCATGATACGACGTGCATACAGTGTCCGTGGCTGTGTGGCGTGTTGCCTCGCTGGCTGGCTCGGGTTGGGAGCGAGGGGGGACGGGCGGCGTATTCCGTCCGCGGGACAATACGGCGTACTGGGTGCGGGTCGGCGGGTATTCGCAAGCGAGGCAAGTGTGTGTGCGTGTGTGATGATCTGTGTTCCGTCAGTCCGGTTATGGCCGCCGTGCAGGCAGATGCGGCTTGCTGGAAACGGGTTGTTCGGTTTGCTGTGATGGGGTTATTTTCATTTCTGCTGGTGCCTGGTGGGTGTGGCCTCGCTCTCATTGCACCCGGCGGTGTCAGGCCCAGTGAAGGTATCCGGTGCCGATGATCCCTTGCTGAAGTATATTAGCGGCCCTGTTCTCTAGTAAATATTGATATCTTATCGGATGTGGCGCATGTGTACCGTATTCGTTTGTGGTCGGTGGGGCGGAACGCCAGATGAGCTGAGTATCCATTGTGGTACAAACCATCTATAGCAGGCCTATTCCTACCTATCTTTGTGCCGTACTTCGGCCAGGCAGAACATGCCGTGGCCAGGAACAACGTCCCCGTGCGTGCGTGTGGGGCACATCGGAACATCAGCGCCCCTGTGTCAAGGGGCGGGCTTGTCGGGGCATACATCTTGCACCTCGACTGCATAGTCCTCTGTGGTTCGCATCCCAACCTCACATCACATCCCAACGAAGCAGAGACGTGAGGGCCGGGTCGGTCCCCGGTCCCGATTCACCGGCATGCACACGCCGCAGGTCCCATGGGCCACCCAGCCCTCGCGTACGTCAACTGGTGACGAGCCCGTACACAAAAGATGATCGCCTGAAGGGAGTTGCACCTGCTGTACGGTATCACAAGGCCGCAGCACCGCCGTGCGCCTTGGACCGTCAGGCGATGCGGTCTGACGACGTGAGGTGACGTCACGACGACCCCAAGGTCGCATCCCCGGGCCTGCAGTGCAGTGCAGGCTGCGTGGCCGGTGCCTGACTGCCTGTCCCCTGGGCACGCCGGCGGGCGCCGGGGCTTACATCCGGATCCCAAAAGCGCCTGATTGCTTGGCTGGCAGCCAGTTGGGCTCCCCCCACAGAGCCCCAACTGCGAATTCGTCATCCGCACGTGAGCCTAGCCTCCGTCCATCCTATTACGGTACCATGGACGTCACCCACCCGTGCGCCTGCGCCTGAACTGTTGCCTCGACCCGCGCTACGAACCACCCGCTGGCGACGGGCAGGCAGCCTTCCCTGCATCCTCTGAGGGGACCCAACCCTTTCAAACCCAGTCAATGGCGACCGACCCCTGGAAAGCCGGCATGAGGCATCTTACATCACATCTGGCATCTTACATCACATCACATCCTGTCAGTCAGCTGCGGGGTATGTACATCCATGAATCATGATGGTTCCGAGACGGACCCCGAGCAAATGCAACTGTGGCGGTGACGGCGACCGCCGCCAACAGCGACGGAGTCGGCGGCGGACAGACAGGATGGCTGCGCCACACGCACACAACCCTTGCCGCACCGCGGCACCGACGACTCTTCACGACGGCACTCTGCGACTTACTGCCACGATCTCGCGGACCTGTTTTTGGATTGCTTCACACCTCGCCCGTCGTCCAGCGTGACGTCATGCCCTTGAGTGGACGGTGTTAAGAAACACCGAGTCGTGTGCCTGGCTCATCACCGTTGGAGCGGCAGGGCTTCGCACACCGCCGCATCTAAAGTCTGGACGGTTGCATGCGGCAGGGTCGGTTATCGAACGACTCCGCCCCCAACCGCCTGCGCGCCGCCAGCAGCACCGTCAAGTTCACCTCCTGTCCGCTTCCTCGTACGACACCAGGGATGATGCGCCATCAGGCTGCATCCAGGGGACCTTCCACTGCCACCGAGTACTTTCATCTTCTCATCATCCTGTGATGCACCCGACTGCAATGCGCCTCACCCTATAGGGCCGGAGCTCCCCTTGGCCGCCTTCGCAAGCGCCTGCGAGGACGCGGCGCACCCAGGGACGCCGGTGTGGGACGCTAGGGTCAGACCCTTGGGGGTGCGTATAGGAAACTCGTAGACATAATGGTAGACATTGGAGGGGGGGGGAGGGTTGCGGTGGAGAGAGAGAGGAGATCGACATGGGCGGGTGCATTCACTCCTGCTGAGCGCATACCGGTAACGTTTCACACCACGAACGCTGGCAACCTGAGGCTGTGTTTCCTTGCATACCACCAGGTTGCACCCATGCTGGAGGGTCTGCGGCGGGCGGCGACGCGGTCCTGAACCGCCACTCCCAACCCGCCCTCCCCTGACTGCCGGGGGATAGATGCGGGTGGGTCCAGCCGGACACTTCTTTCCGCCGCCCCCCGGGTTCCCCCATCACCTTCCCAGGGGGCCCCCGGGAGGTCGCATGAGAGGGGCTGGAGGAGGAGAAGGACAGCGGCTGGAGGGATGTGCGATGTGTCTGGGGTGGTGGCCTGCGGTGGCAGGGTGGGTGGCTGCACCCACCTTGACTGAGCACGTGTCCGTCCCACCCTGTGGTGGGAGCACACCCAGACGGCCCACCCGCCGGACGCTTCCGGTGCAGGACAGAGCCCACCGACCCGACCGACCCGACCCAACCCAAACTCCCACTCAACGACCTTACGCGCCCTACCCGCAGGTCCCTCTGCCCTCCGAAGGCCTCCTGGCGCTGTCCACAGGTCCCAGCTGCACAGGTCCGACAGGATGACATAACCGTCCGTCGCTGTTGGATGCCCCCCCCGGCTACATCGTTCCTCGCCAGTCCCCTCCCCCACGCCAAAGTCAGTGGTCTCCCAACACATGAAAGCGCCAAACACCAACCCAGGAGGCGCACATCACGCAACGCCCTGGGGCGCTCGTTCGCGCTCGCTGCTGGGCCCCACCTGCTGGGCTCTCCATGAGATCACGTCTGTGTCCTGAAGGAACACCGCCACTTGCGACCTGCCGCGGAACCCAGGGGAGGGGGGCATAAGCCGGGGTGGTGGCGATCGATCGGCATTAGGAGACAGGCGTAACATTTTCAATGTTCTGCTGACGGGAGCGCAATGAGGCGGCTGCATGATCGGGGGGCTGATCGGGCCATTGTCCGTGCCAACAGGAAGAGGAGGAGGCGGAGGTGGGCGTCGGCGGCATGCAGCACTCCTTCATCCTCAGGGTGCTGAGAGGGACCGGGGGCATTGCTGCGGCTGCTGCTGCAGGTCATGCGCTGCTGCTGGTCCGTCCTCAAGCTGCTGCATGCGCCCAACAGAAAAGCAGGCGGCATCTGCGCGCGTGGCTTACGTGATACAGACAGGACTCAGCTGCAGCCACAGGTGACGTCTGTGTGCTGTTGTGCTCCCCTCCGACCCACCCCTGCTGCCCGACAACCGCAGGGTGAGATCCCGTCCGGGGTGGGTAGGAGGCATGGAGCGACAACGACGTCCCGCGCGGGCACCATACAACACGAATGCCCTCACTCCCTTGGCGCGGTCCCGGCTGAGCGCCAGAACTGACATGCATGTCTTCTGTTCGGTCTTGGCTTTCTGCAACGGCTTAAAGCTCCGGCACAGCATTCTGCAAGTCAATCGACTTTGAGGCCTGGTTTACGGGTGAACGCAATCAATATGAATTCATTTGGTGTCGCATGCCTTGCTTCCAGACCACTGTCAGCTTCAAGATGGGAGAGGCCTGGTAGATCGGAACAGAGCAGACCGCCTCCTGCCACAACCCTAACTGAATCTACATTTAACGTTTTCATTGTTGCATAAATGCTATCGACGGATTTGTGCCTGACTAAAGGTGGCATTTTATGACCAATGTTGTGCGTAGGTATATTATATGCGTTAGATATAAAACTCACGTAGTTATATCAGCAATGGCTCTCAGGTTCAAGGTCCGCACCTCAGCAGCAAAAAGTGAGCAGTACGGATAAAAGGCAGTTGGGATTCAAACCAGCCCGACTTCTCTATGTGTGTTTGAAGGCTACCAAAATACAAGGATGCTTCCTTCTGGGAATGATGAAACCAAGCCGCGAGACAGGAAGCGAAGGCACTGACGTCTGTCGGGAGCCACGCTGACAACTTATATAAAGACGATGGGTCCGACGTAACCGACAAATACCTGGTGTAGCGTAGTCTAGAACCTGGGCTAAACGCCGGCCAGGAGGTGGTCGTCACGGCCCGGCGAGCGAGGGAGGGCGAGTGCGTACATCGCCAGAACACCCAGCCCCGGGAAGGAGCCGGGCGTCGGGGGGGAGGCACGGTCCCCCTCTGGCAGTGCCCGCCCCCCCGTGCCTTTCATTACATTCCCGCGCTCCATGACAAACCATTGACGCGCGCATTTCCTCTCGCTCCCCCCGTCAAAGCCCATCACGGCCATCATAAGCCAAGCACGCTTCAACCCTAACCCACCCAAAAGTGCCCACGCACATTAAACCCTTGGTCCTGTGTGCACCTGCTGACAATTAAGTCCTCCCAGAACTTCCGAAGCAATACCGTGCCTCTCTCGATCGCACAGGCCCAACGCAGATAGCCCTAAACCACTAACAGAATGAAACCGGTAAACTCGCTCCAACCGCTTCCCAACAATGCAGTGTAACTTCGCGATATCATGCATACCACATGCATCGAAACTCAATCCTTGAAGGCGCCGCCGTGCGCCGCCGACCAAATTCCAGCAGCGCAGGACGTGACCTGCGCGGAGGGGAAGTCAGCAGAAATTAAAATGTGCCATGGGGTTTCGACGGGATCGAGGGGTGGACAGGACACAGGCAATCATTAGGCCGACATGCAAAGGTAGGCCGAAACCATACGTGCGTGTTGACAATGTGGATTTGCATGGCTGGTGTGTACATGCGATTGCCACGACGACGCGGTGCGGATCTTCCCGCCAGTGGATCCGTCCACCACGCGTTTCCCGCCGTGCCTCATCAAGGCGCCCTCTGATTCACACGTTTCGGCCCGACCCGTAACTGGAAGCTCAGGCTCGAAGCTCAGACTCGCCCGCACATGTCCAAAGCCCCAACGTGTAGACGGAAGCGAAACGCATCCGCCTGCAAGTGTGAGCGCTCACTCACTCCTCGGAGCCTCCGCAGTTCTTGACCTTCACCACCAGGGCAAACAGGCTCCGCCTGTGTGAGGCGTGAGGCGGAGGGATTGGAGGGAGTTGGAACGTGCACAGGACAACGAAGCATTGTGTACGGCATTGTGCGTTTATGGTTGTAAACCAAGCTGCACTACACTGTCGGCTGCACTGCGCTGTCGGCTGCACTGCGTTGTCGGCGGCGCTGAGCTGTAGGCGGCGTTGTGCTGGAGTCCGCGCTGTGCTGGAGTCCGCGTCCGCGCTGAGCAGGAGGTTGCGCTTTGCTGAAGGTTGCGCTGAGATGTTGGCGGCGCTGTGCTGGAGGTGGCGTTGTGCTGCGGGTTAACCTTCCGTGGAGGGTAACCTGAGCTGGAGGCGGAGTTGTGATGACCGCTGAGTGGTATTGATTCGCCGAGGTTGCCGCCGACCAAGATCCCAACAGGGCAGGACGTGACCTGCGCGGCGGGGACGAATGGAAAGAAGTCAGCAGACATCAAACGTGCACAGGGGGTTGCGACGGGATCGAGAGGTGGACTGGACACAAGCCCCGCAGGCAATCATCAGGCCGGCAAGCAAAGCTATGCCGAAACCCTACGTGCGTGTTGACGACATGGATCGTGCTTGACCTCTCTGCTTGACAATCTGAAGCATGGTGGTACATGCGATTGCTACGACGACGCGGCGAGGATCTTCCCGCCGGTGGATCCTCACATCACGCGTTTCCCGCCTCGCCTCATCAAGGCGCCTTCTGATTCACACGTCCCGGCCCGACCCATACCTGGAAGCTCAGGCTCGAAGCTCAGACTCGCCTGCACTCGTCCAAAGCCCCAATGCATAGCCGGAAGCGAAGTGCATCCGCCTGCAAGTGTCCGCACTCGCGCAATCCTCGGAGCCTCCACAGTTCTTGACCTTCACCACCAGGGCAAACAGGCTCCGCCTGCATGAGGAGCGGGGCGGAGGCAATGGAGGGAGTTCGAGCGTGCGCAGGAAAACGATGCCTTGCGTACGGCATTGTGCGTTTATGGTTGTAAACAAAGCTGCACTGCGCTGTCGGCTGCGCTGTGCTGTAGGCGGCGTTGCGCTGTCGGCTGTGCTGTGCTGGCGGCGGCGCTGTGTTGGAGGCGGTGCTGTGCTGGAGGCTGCGTTGCGCTGGCGGCTGCGCTGTGCTGGAGGCGGTGCTGTGCTGGAGGCGGCGTTGCGCTGACGGCGGTGCTGTGCTGGCGGCGGCGCTGTGCTGGCGGCGGTGCTGTGCTGGAGGCTGCGCTGTGCTGGAGGCGGTGCTGTGCTGGAGGCGGTGCTGTGCTGGAGGCGGTGCTGTGCTGGAGGCGGCGTTGCGCTGGCGGCGGCGCTGTGCTGGCGGCGGCGCTGTGCTGGCGGCGGTGCTGTGCTGGAGGCTGCGCTGTGCTGGAGGCGGTGCTGTGCTGGAGGCGGTGCTGTGCTGGAGGCGGCGTTGCGCTGGCGGCGGCGCTGTGCTGGCTGCGGCGCTGTGCTGGCTGCGGTGCTGTGCTGCAGGCAAAGCTGTGCTGGCGGCGGCGCTGTGCCGCAGGCAAAGCGCTCTGGAGGGTAACCTGAGCTGGAGTCTGCGCTGTGATGACCGCTGAGCTTGGCTGCATTCATGATGTCGTGTCGCGGAGCAGGGTCGTCCGCGTCATCCAGGAGATGGTGGCACGGGTCCTGACCCGGAGTGGTTACAAGAATTGTTAGCTGGCGGCGGCCAATGAAGCTGGTGTTGGTGGTGGCCGCGGCCTGGGAGGTGGTTGGAGGTGTCGGGTGAAGGTGTCGGCGTCCACATGAAACTTGACGGTGTGTAATCGTCAAGGATGTGCCTGTGTGGACTGTGAGGTTATGAGGGTGGTGGGTACGAGCAGTGCATGCATGACTGAGTAGGACACAAAGATCCCCGTTGCGACATGATAATCTGAAGGTTTCATCCACGAACGACTCTCGACATCAAAGCTCTGCTTCGCGTCTTGTTCCGCTTTCGGCCCTGAGGTAGTTGCCTCTCGAGTACCATCGCAGCAGAGAAAGGTTTCAACCTAAACCTCACCTTGATTTACTCCAATTGTCAAACAGGTTATGCAGCCGTGCGATCCTTGGCGTGGCTTTGTCATCAGAATGGCATGCGCCGTTGAGCGAATGAGCCAGCCGCTGCAGCTCCAGGGTAGTCGTCTATGAGATTTGATCTCGTTGCAAATGGGTGTATTGCAGGTGGCGGTCACGGATAGGCGAGGGCGAAGTCGCCTGTAACATGTTCTCTTCTATATCATGAAGCCCGGCCAGCTTGTGAGACCTCATCATATCCAGTTTGATGTATTAAAGGCTTCTAGGCACGGAACTCAGCATGTGCCCTATCAGCTGCGTGAAGCTGTCCGACCTTGAGGTGAGGGTCTTAACGCCCTGGTTTGTCGCAGGGAATTTGAGGTGTTGCTTGTTGTCCGAAAGAGTATGGAACATCAACATTCCCTAGGTTGATCTGTAATGAAGTTGCGTGAAAACCAGACCGTTGCGCTCGTACACCCAGATCAGTCAGACAAGATTACAGCATGGCACGTTGCGCTGACACATAATGCAGATAACAGCGAGATTTAATGCGAACGCTGCGAAAAAGTCTAGCGTGATACGAAGGGAAAGTTGAGCTTTTCTAACGGCGCGTCCCGACGATAACCAAAGCGCCAACTAGTGCAGCTACTGTATAAAGATTGTTGGTAATGGCTCCCCGTCATGGGAAGCGAGATCCATGTGCGTCGCACAGCAATAATCCGCAAGAGAACGACAAGAGAAAGAGCGATTGTTGGACCCGCCTCAGCCAAATCACACAGCCACGTACGAAGCGACCGCCGCCTACCTTGCCTCCTCACGCTTTCGGCCCCCCGTGCCCGATATTAACACCGGCCCAGCTGCTGCTGTTGCTCAGACACGCACGCACAGTCACGCACCGGCCCGACCACTGACTATCTGTCGCCACCCCTTGCAGCTCTAGCTTCCCACACCTTGCGACCAGTACGCCTCTCATCAGTGGTCAATACTACTCATATCCCGACTATAGTTGTCACGAGCCAATGTTGTTTGCCGTTGAGATATCACCTTCTGACCCTCAGCTATTATTTCGTGCGCTTCAACCTCTCGGCGTGTCGGGTCCTTGCATTGCATTGCCTAAGGCCTCGCAATGCAACGCTCACCGACCGGTCGCATCCTGCCCTACGACTACCTGCCTATTCGGCTGCCGCACGCGACCGCTCACTCCGTCCCAACCTGGCAATCACCTTGCATCTTGCGGGGCCGGGCAACCGCCTTAATTACACGCCTGCCGGCCCTCCACCTGCCCAGTACCAGTCCCAAAAACTCACGACGCATCCTGCTGCTGCTGCTGCTGTTCCTGCTGCTGCTGTTTCTGGCGCCTTCGCTCCTCCTTGCAGGGCGCCTTGTGGACCGGCCAATGCGCCGCCTGGCACCTGCGTGGTTGGTTGGGTGGGTGGCGGCCCAATCGACCACTGGCGGAGAAGCCCAGTACCCCAACGCCCCTGTCGCCCCAGCACCTCTCCAGCCCCTCCTTCCCCCAAACTTTAACCCAAGAAGCTAGGCTGTGCGCAACCGGCCCCCCCTACACCTTGTACGAGCACAGGTCGGTAATGTATCTTTTCTTGTCGGGTTGGGTCGGGTCCGCTCGTTGCCTGATGTTGCACCGGCGGCCGCGCGGCCGCGCCGCCGCGCGCAGTCTCTAGATTTCCGCTGCTATGCAGGTACCTCGCCACGTAAGTATGCTATTTTTTCTGGTTGTGCCCGGGCTTGTCTTTCGGGTTTATATCTTTTTTCAATCCCCCCTCCCCGCAAGCGCGGTCGCCTGTAATGCAGGTGCTCGCATGTAAGTACCCTAAGGGGTCTGGGTGTGTCCAGGTTCGTTCCGGGTTTGTAGTTCATTCAAATTCCCTACCCACCCCCTTTCCCTCCCCCTCCCCCGACCCCTCCCTGGCGGCGACCTGCCTCGACCGCCGACTGCCCCTCCCCCCCATCACTCACTCGGTGCTGCAGTAGCGCACCGCCCTGCAGCCCCCGCACTTGAGCAGGGAGCCGCCACCTGCGGCCCAAGAGGCACACGGACGGCCGGGGGAGGGGGGCCGGGGGCAGGGCGGATGGATGGATGGATGGATGGATGGGGGCCGCCCAGCTGACGCCGGACCTCGCGGCGGTGGCCACACGGAGTACACGAGGCGATACCCCGGTGGGGCCCCGTGTAGGGCGGCGCGGGCGGAGGGGATACTCTAGGGTCCATGGCCATGGGGACGCCCGCACGACCCGGCCCGGCCCCACCCGACCATGGGTCGGCGCGATCTCCCGTCAGAACAGTTCATGTCCCGCCAGTCGCCGGCAGGACCGCTATGTGGTGCGGGTGGCTCGGGATGCCTATGCACCTCTAGGGTTGAAATCTTGGGAAAAGAAGCCTCCAGCCCCCACCCGGGCGAGGCGCATGCCCCCTACAGCTACAGCCACTGCTGGATAACCACCGTAGTTGTGTTCAGGCGGTCACTGATTGGTTCGGTCAGGTTTGAACCCCTCCCTCCAACTCAACATTGCGTTCCCCCCACACGGTCTCGTTATCATCCCGGCTCTGCTTCCCCCACTCCCTCCGCGGGGTCCAATATCTCACCCGGCCGCTCCAGCTTGCCGCACACCTCACAGACCTTCGCGACGGTCGCCGCCGCAAGGGCGCCGCCGCCGGCAGCGGCAGCAGCAGTCCCGATGCTGTTGCTGCTGCCGGGTTGCGCGGCCCGCGCTGGGACCGCGCTTGCAGTGGCGCCGACCGCCTGGCCCTTGCCCTTGCTGCCTGCTGCACCACCACCACCACTGCTGCTGTTGCTGGAGGCCCCGGCGGACCCTCCAGCCCTGCTCCCTCCGGCGTTGCTCCCTCGACCGCTGCTGCTGCCTCCAGCGCTGCTGCCGGCGGTCCGACTGCCCCCTGTGGCGTCGCTGGCGCTGCTCCCCAAGTCCATTCCAAAAAGCCCTCGCATCATCTCGCTGATGGCGGCTCGGGCCTGCGCGGTGATGGTGTGCCACCCAGCTTTTTGTGTTCATATGAAGTTCATATTAAATTCAGATTCGGAATCAAATTCGTGGCGCTATGTACCTCATCTCCACGATGCGCCATCAGCGGCACAGGCCCCGCAGGCGCTGCCATGCTGGCATGCTAGAGCAGCAGCACCACTACCACTACCACTACCACCACCACACGTGTGCATGTGAGGCGGCCCGCGGCGGAAAGGGCAAACGGCCGCTGCATGCCCCTCTCGCCGCCCTGTACGGCTTTGCGTCATTCCGTGCTCTCCCTGCAGCACGGATGGCTTACCGGGTCGAAAGAGCGGGGGTCGGGTCCTCGCCGCAGTTTGAGGCCTTTGCGCGACTGCGAGGTTGGGGGGCACATGCCCTCAGGCAGGGGCTTGCCCATCACCTGCAGGTGGGCAGGCAGGTGGGCAGGTAGGCAGCTAGGTAGGTGGGCAGGTAGGTAAGTAGGTGGGTAGGCAGGTAGGTAAGTAGGTAGGTAGGCACGATGCAGCTGGCGGTCTGGCACAGACCGGCACGGGGGCGCCAGGCAGAGCTGCCTGCCCCGCCGCCCCGGGACCCGCCCTGTTCAACGTCGATCAGATCCCCTCCCACCCCCTCGCACCCCCCCCCGTCGCTGTAGAGCTAGGGTACTGAACCGTATCTCGATGGGACTTTGGCTCTGGCAGCAGCGCAGCTTAAAATCCTATACCCCAATCCGCCTCACCTCTCCCCACCCCATCCCACCTCGCCCTGCCCCCATGGATGCAGCCTCCCCGGCGTCCGCCCGGCCCCCATCACTAACCCCGGCCAGACGTGCAGCTCACCATTCCCTCCTAGGACTCCGCATATCCTCATTTCCCCCCTCCTCTTACCCCCCCCCCGAACCCCGGGCGGCCGCGACGACAACTCACACAGAAGTCGCAGTGGCAGGGAGTGCTGCCTGCGGGGGAGGGCGTCCGGTGGGGCACAGAGCGGGGAGAGACGGCGGGCGGGTGGGCGGGGGACGGGGGGTGCGGTTGGGACACCACACCGCCGCACCACCCGGGACAAGAGGGCGTCGAGATCAAGGCACGAGGTAGCAGGGGCTGAGATCTCGACCCGTCGGCCGTCTCCTTCCCCTCCCACCCTCGTGGCGAGTGGCTCAGGTCTTATGAGCCCTAACCCTCACTACGCCCCCCTCCCTCGCCTCACCCCCCCCACCACCACCCTACCGTCCCCCACCGCTCCTCACTCGTCTCCCATCCCCCACCCCTCACTCGCACCTGCGCCGTGGTGATCGCAGCCCATTTTCATGTCCCCGCTCAAGCCGCAACAGGTCCACCTGAACCCCTGCGGTCGGCCGGACCGCGGACAGCCCGGTCGGGGGGCGCGGGTCAGGTCACGATAGGAAGCTGCTGAAGCACCGGTGGGAGAGCGGCGGGGAGGCTAAATTGAGAAAAGAAATGAACCCGAAGGACGAACCCGGGCACACCCAGCATAACTCAATATACTTACGTGGTGCGGTACCTGCAGAGCAACGGAAAGATAGAGACCGCGCGCGGGCGCGTGGCGGCGCGGCCGCGCCGCCGCAGTGCAATAACAAGTAAACTGCGAACCCGCCCCAACCCGGAGAGGACAGATACTTTACCGACCTGTGGTGGTAGACGGAGTAGCCGCGCCGCGAGCGATGTCCAGGACCATGGCGATGCAGGGAGGGAAGCCGAGGAACGGAGTGAGTGAGGGTGGCATCTATTGTACGGAATGACAAAAGAAAACATCAAAAAGAAGGCAGTATGCGAGAATGGTGGGGCGGCAGCACGGTGCGAGGCGGACGAGGGGCAGTGGGATATGGGACGGGGACGGGAGGCCGTACGACATGTACGGCATGTACGACAGGGGGAGCAAGCATGGGGCAGGGACACGGGGACGGACGACCGGGTGGCGGGCCTCGTTCGGGATATGGCTCCCGACCGTGCCCGGTCGTAGCGGGGCAGCCCCTGCAGGTGGGGTGCCGCGTGGTGGTGTGCCTAGGGCGGTCGGGCGGGCTGTGTTGGGTACGTGCGGTGCGGGGTGAGGTGCCCCGGGGAGAGAGAGAGGGGCGGGGAGGCGAAGACGTCGTAACGGTTACAGGTTGGGGGCGACACGGCCGGGCCGGCCCGGAGGCCGCGCGCTGGAGGGCACTCTCACACGAAACCCGACGCCGGCCCGGAGGGCACACGCAAGCGAAACTCAGCACGGGCCCGAAGCCGACCCGCGCCATTACACAGACCCACGCCGTCACACAGCAGCGCCCGTGGGAACGTTGAGGGGATAGCCGCCGACTCCCCGACGGTGCAGGGGCGAAGGAGCGGGCGGGGAGGCGCGAGGCGGGGAGGCGCGATGCCACCCGTCATATCATCAATCGGGTAACGCGCCAGGGGCGGTAACGGGGGCGAGGACTGGGTGCGGCAGAGCCCGTCCGTTAGAGTCGACCATTTGTCGATGGCTGGCCACTGGACGCCGGTGTGCCTACCTGGGCCCTAAGGCGCTTGACAGCGCACCCAGCGCTGCCATCTTCCCTGTTCTGGTGCCTTGTCGACCCCACCCCGCGCCATCCAACGGGTTTGCCCCGCCACACCTGCGGCCAGTAGTCGTAGAACTTCTCCGGGTCAGCCCCGTACTTCGTTTCAAAAATGCGCTCGAGGTCATCCGCCTCCGCGAGGAACACGGCTCCCCAGCCGAGCCGGTCCCCATCATCGTTGGTGCCTGCGTGATGGTGTTGCCAAGGGTGGCAGATGTGGGATGGACGGTGCGGGCGGTGACTGCGGGATGTGGCGCACCGTTCCAAGTAATCAGCTCCAAGTCGCCCTCGTGACAGCTTCCATCTTCGCACTTTCTATGCTTATCGTACCAGCGAGCAGCTTTCTTTGTTGGCTTGGGAGGCATCGCGGGGTAAAAAGACTACGGGTACAACGAGCGAATTTCCTTTATTTGTTGCGACGTTGTCTTTGTCGGCTCAGGCAAATTCACATGGACTGATGCTAACCTTCTCTGGCCGAAAATTGTGCAGTGATTGCTCTTGTGAGTCAGGCACTTTGTACATAAGTCTGAGGGCTGCTGCGGACCACTCAGCTCATTATGATCAAGTGCTGGAAGCAAACTTCAACTGGAGCTAACATCCATGTGACGTATTGCATTGTTTGCAGAGTAGATAATACGGTGTCCGTACCGGCTGTCCCGGAAGTTTAAATGTCGCTCGTTGTACTTGGCTGTTTCACGGGGCCGCGCTGTTTGTCTCGTGTGATGTGGGTTAGTAGGCCCTGATTCTACTATCTTCAGCCTGAACATCACCCAGGGCATAACTGCCTGGCCCGTTGCCAACCATGTTTCGCGACGTAATGTGTCGGCTGCTTGTCTCGGGGGCTCCTGTTCAGAAGCACGTGGCAAGGCTCCTTGATCTGCACCCCACCCGTGGTGCCCCTGGATGAGATCAAAGTCGCAGCGGACCCCGCGGCTCATCGGTGACAGCCGCAGCCTCGCTCCCAACCACATACTGCAAAAACCGAAACCGCGCCACTTTCGCGCACCGGACAGGCGCCACATACAAGCCAGTGCACCTACCGAAGCACACCCAGCCGCACCCACTCTACCAGGGAAGAGGGAACCACCCACTTCCTGAGAACCAGCCATTCGTAACCGAGGCTCATAAAGCCCGCTCAGGGACAGTTAGCCACCGGGCGCGGCACCCCTGCCAGCAAACCACCACCACGGCCAAGACCGGCTCCCGTGTCCGGCAGTCTTGGAAGGCGACGGGGGCTCGCGTGCCACCATTAAGGGGCCTGTCCGGAATGTCTCTGTCTCCGGGCCAAGAACCCCTCCTCCATTCACAAGGGCCCTGCCGTTGCGTGATCGCCCCATCCCCTCGCGGCCCCCACTGAGGCCACTGGAAACCGGTTGGTTATCCTGCCCTTGTGGCAGAGGTCCAACGGCACAACATGCGGTTATCTTGTACCTCGCTTCAAGAGGCGGTGCGTAGTCCCCACTCCCCAGTCACCGCTGACCCGTGGAGCGGGCTCCAAAAATCCGCCATGGCACTTGCTGACGCCAAATCGACAATCTCCCCCACGCACTGTTGCACCCCCGTGGCGGGCTGGGCCAGCCACATTTGCTGTCTACCGTATGAATGCCCATCTCTATTCTCTGCGCGCGCGACAACTGCTTGGGCCACTCGGCACGCTACGCCTGCAGCCCCAAAAATGGTGTTGCCTCGGCGTCGGCCGCATCGCCCGCGTCCCCAGGTATGTCCCGCACCCGCACGGGGTCACGGCGGCCCCCCTCATACGCGCATTTCCCAGCATCGGGATCCCATCAACCGCCAGTCGACAATACGCCTCCTTATCAGCATCTCCCCATTTGATGTCCGCCCACATCCTCTGCATATTCTTACCACCCTTGAAACCATCCTCTGCACTTGGGACAGCGGTATCGGTCCACGTATGTATCCTCCACTCGCTCCCAGTGCTTCCCTAGACAGCATGCGTATGTGCCATACGTACGTCGCCCATCCCTAAACCCGCGAAACTGCAGTGCCGTACCGCAATGCACGGTGTACTCACGGCCGTTACCGCTACCCTAGGGTACCCCGCGAGCGCACACGCAAACGCCTGCGCGCGCTCCGTGCTTCTATCTGGCACATACAATCCCTGGGGGGCTCACTCCTTGACGATCGATCGATTCCCGCTGGGACGAATCCTCGCACGTGGGTTCCTGCCCAGTTGCGTGCGATAGATGCGGATACCCCCGCGCGCAAGGCCTGCTCACCTTCACGGTCACGGTCGCTGGCTGCTGGTAGGTATGGGTCGCGCCGCGGATTGACCCACTGGCCACTGCCACTGGCGCCGGGACAGGGCGGGCTAGAGGAGCAAGGCAATCCGCTGTGGCGGCTGTTGGCTCGGGTGCCGTAAGCGATGTATGTATGTCCTATGCCGTTGCGTAGCGGCAAGCAGGAGCCCTTCGCGAAACCCGCTTGTTACCGGTGCGGCACCCCGCCAACCAACACGAGCAGCCCGAATACACAGAAAAGAGAAGGGCCGGCATGTGGCACGTCAGGGGGAAGGCAACCGTCGGCCCAGCCCCGGTCGTCGTGGGTAAACCTGCGCTGGGGCCGCCGCCGCCTCGCAGCTTCCGGGTTCCGCGCTGACCACCCAAGACGAGGTGTAGGGGTAAATAGGAGGTTTGCTTCGTGTCGTACGACGTCGTGACTTGCTGACGACTCCTCATCACCCAACAGCAACCTTGGCAGACCACAGTAGTGGTTTTTATTGCGGCGTTGAGGTGTGGACTGTGGAGGTGTCTTGCCGCGTTTGGCGGTGGGGCCTGCTGGGGGTCTCCCTGGTATACACCGTCGACCCCTTTGGGGCCCGCTGTAACGTTCATTCATTCAGTAGTGCCGCATGCGGCTTCCAATCAATGTGTGCGAGACAGGGAAATTCAATCGGAAGGCCGCCGGGATTGCGATCGAGGTCTCAACAGTTGTGTGACTTATTACATCTTGAGCGAGCTCATCAAGCTCGTCACCCAGCAGCTCACGCCTGTAACGATTACGACCAGAATATTATCATGATATTTCCGACTAATAATCAATGGCTGTCGGGGCTCACGAAAGTGAGAAACGACCGTTGGGATTTGTTGGCGAAACCATTTTGGAGCCCGGGTCGTACATCAAGATCTCAAGGCGTCGGCATGATAAGCCGACTTGCGGAGCTGATGAGAGGAATTGATATTATTCACATGGTACATGATCCTATTGGCTGCATCAAGCAAGCAACCAGGCTGTTGCGAACCCCATCACCCATCATCCACTCCACCCTGCCTTCCCAGCCAGAGCACTCGTATCTATCGCTGTATGTACCTCCCGACCCACGGGTCCGTGGGTCCATCTATCCTCTGTCTCGTCCTGCCTCCCTAACTTTCCCTGTCCATCCGTCCATGATGATACTCTATATACGATATTTATATACGGTATGAATGTATGTATGTACACGCACTATGTACGCCGCAGTGTGTATGTACGGCATGTCGCCAACTATATACACGAACCGGCAGCGCATCCCTATCCACAGCGCGGCTCCGGCTCTCAGATTATGTACATGTGTTCGTAGCCAAATAAAAGGGATCTTCAGGCATACCCGTCCGAAGAGGGTGTCGAACATGTCCACCTCGTAAGTGTTACTACTATATCTCCAAAAAGGAATGGGGGGTTAACATAAAAAGGATGGGGCGTTCAATCCCAAGAAAATGTATGAAACCGGTGACGCTGACTCCCACCACTCGCTTCGAACCGGTGACGCTGACTCCCACCAATTGCTTCGTACCGGCCGATATCCCATCCACAGCAACTAACCGACCAGCGTACTACCATCCGACCAATGCCGTACAGACTCACCTACAATCATGAGGCAGGGCAGCTCATACCGGTTATGCAGCTGTCCAAGACCTTGCGAACAAATGTAAGAATGAAAATTAAATTACTAAAGAAGGATGCGTGCCGGAACGGAGGTTCCCCGGGGGGTTGGAGGCGCTGAACATAAATGCGTTACGGATGCGCTAGCTGCCGGACCTGCCGCCGAGCGACCCTACCTTACCCTCTGGCCACAACTGGCGCCGGGACGACTGGCTGAAGCCCATCCGCGCTGAATTATGACTGCTACTGCTACTGCCACTGCCGTTGGTACTGCCATTGCGACCCCTACCCCTGCCGCACAGATGTGTCATGACACGGCCACACGGGCGGGTGGGTAGCTGGGTCCCCCTCGCCTCAGCACCTCCTGCTGGTGCCCAGGTGCAGCGCCAGCCAGACGGTGGTTCCAGAGCCGGCTGTCGGGGCGGGCAGGGTCAGCTCCACAGCGAATGGGGACGGGCCCGAGATGGGTACGGCGGGGATCGGTACGGCAGCGGGCGTCCAGGAGCCTGCGTGTGTGTGTACGGCATTGGGCGGCCGTATGCGGTGGGGCAGACAGGGGTCAGGGGGAGATGCTGCCTGACGTGTGTGTGTGTACGGAACGGAACGGACAGGGGAGGGGAGGGGAGGCTGCTACCGGGTGCAAGTGCCTCTGGCCCCTCCGTGACCCCTCGCTTCCGCCGCTTGTGTAGCCGCGTGTGAGGAGCGAGCGAGGCACCCGCCCCGACCATAGCCCAGGACCAGGCCCCGCGTGTGTGTATGGATGCGTGTATGCGTCGCCCATCGCGTCCCGACGGACCCCTCCGTCCGCACCTGGCGCCGAGGAGCCGAAATTGCTGTACCCGACGTACATATGTACGGCAGTGGCCGTGTCGCCGGTCTGGAAAATAGCGCCCGTGCAGCGGATCGTGACGGCGGAGGACGGAGGTACGGCATTGGATCTGCACGGGGGCAAAGCAACGAACACGGGCAGCATAAGACAGTGAACGGGCTCTCAGATAAGGCTATGACGGCCCTCGTTCAGAATATGGTGTAGGACTCTCTGACAGGGCGGTCGCGCGCGTAGCGCAGGAGGCACGGCATTTCCGAACGCATACCATGTGTGACATCCGACGACTAAATCTGAGGCCACATTCGATACACCAATGTAAACGGACAGGCAGACCGCATCCAAGCCGGACCCCGGCCGGGCGGCGACTCACATTACGACGTCCAGGCTGCCAAACTCGTAGCCGTTGGCGGCGTCGTTCTTGGCGCAGCCCGCGCACATGAACAGGGCGTTGGCCGGGGTGATGTACGACTGCCCGCGGGGGGGCAGGGGCACGCTGAAGCTGCCGCCCCACCTGTGGCAACAGACATGTCGTACAACACATGTCATGTCATAACATATGAGGTCATGCAGCAGAAAGGGAAGAGGAGGGATCGGAAGGCGAATGGACCCACGAGTCATTGCCGTAGTTTCGTACACCCGCCGGTAGGTTGCATGGGATCAGGGCCGGCAGTTTATCATGTGGTCTCGTGAAACCGACGCGTGGGCGGGCCAGGGAATGCAAGGCAATTCTACACTTCCCCTACCTGGAGTTGTCCGGAATGGTGGTCCAGTTGAACACAACGCCCTGGCCCCCACCGGCTGTGGCCGAGGTGCCGTTCGGGTACACAGCCGGGACGGTGGTGCCACTGACGGCGGTTTGAGAGGGCGGCAGCCGGGGAAAGGCCCATGCCGTATCCTGACACACTGGCGGTGGCGGCGGGCTGGGAGGAGGCGGCGGCGGCGGGCTGGGCGGGAGCGGCGATGGCGGGGACGGAGGCTGCGGGCTGGGCGGGGGCGATGGCGGCGGGCTGGGTGGTGGCGGTGGCGGCGGGCTGGGAGGAGGCGGCGGCGGCGGGCTGGGCGGGAGCGGCGATGGCGGGGACGAAGGCTGCGGGCTGGGCGGGGGCGATGGCGGCGGGCTGGGTGGTGGCGGTGGCGGCGGCTGGGAGGAGGCGGCGGCGGCGGGCTGGGCGGGAGCGGCGATGGCGGGGACGGAGGCTGCGGGCTGGGCGGGGGCGATGGCGGCGGGCTGGGTGGTGGCGGTGGCGGCGGGCTGGGAGGAGGCGGCGGCGGCGGGCTGGGCGGGAGCGGCGATGGCGGGGACGGAGGCTGCGGGCTGGGCGGGGGCGATGGCGGCGGGCTGGGTGGTGGCGGTGGCGGCGGGCTGGGAGGAGGCGGCGGCGGCGGGCTGGGCGGGAGCGGCGATGGCGGGGACGGAGGCTGCGGGCTGGGCGGGGGCGATGGCGGCGGGCTGGGTGGTGGCGGTGGCGGCGGGCTGGGAGGAGGCGGCGGCGGCGGGCTGGGCGGGAGCGGCGATGGCGGGGACGGAGGCTGCGGACTGGGCGGGGGCGATGGCGGCGGGCTGGGTGGTGGCGGTGGCGGCGGGCTGGGAGGAGGCGGCGGCGGCGGGCTTGGCGGGAGCGGCGATGGCGGGGACGGAGGCTGCGGGCTGGGCGGGGGCGATGGCGGCGGCTGGGTGGTGGCGGTGGCGGCGGGCTGGGAGGAGGCGGCGGCGGCGGCTGGGCGGGAGCGGCGATGGCGGGGACGGAGGCTGCGGCTGGGCGGGGGCGATGGCGGCGGGCTGGGTGGTGGCGGTGGCGGCGGGCTGGGAGGAGGCGGCGGCGGCGGGCTGGGCGGGAGCGGCGATGGCGGGGACGGAGGCTGCGGGCTGGGCGGGGGCGATGGCGGCGGGCTGGGTGGTGGCGGTGGCGGCGGGCTGGGAGGAGGCGGCGGCGGCGGGCTGGGCGGGAGCGGCGATGGCGGGGACGGAGGCTGCGGGCTGGGCGGGGGCGATGGCGGCGGGCTGGGTGGTGGCGGTGGCGGCGGGCTGGGAGGAGGCGGCGGCGGCGGGCTGGGCGGGAGCGGCGATGGCGGGGACGGAGGCTGCGGGGGGGGGGGGGGCGGGGGGGGGGGGGGGGGGGGGGGGGGGGGGGGGGGCGGGCGGGAGCGGCGATGGCGGGGACGGAGGCTGCGGGCTGGGCGGGGGCGATGGCGGCGGGCTGGGTGGTGGCGGTGGCGGTGGGCTGGGAGGAGGCGGCGGCGGCGGGCTTGGCGGGAGCGGCGATGGCGGGGACGGAGGCTGCGGACTGGGCGGGGGCGATGGCGGCGGGCTAGGTGGTGGCGGTGGCGGCGGGCTGGGAGGAGGCGGCGGCGGCGGGCTGGGCGGGAGCGGCGATGGCGGGGACGGAGGCTGCGGACTGGGCGGGGGCGATGGCGGCGGGCTAGGTGGTGGCGGTGGCGGCGGGCTGGGAGGAGGCGGCGGCGGCGGGCTGGGCGGGAGCGGCGATGGCGGGGACGGAGGCTGCGGGCTGGGCGGGGGCGATGGCGGCGGGCTGGGTGGTGGCGGTGGCGGCGGGCTGGGAGGAGGCGGCGGCGGCGGGCTGGGCGGGAGCGGCGATGGCGGGGACGGAGGCTGCGGACTGGGCGGGGGCGATGGCGGCGGGCTGGGTGGTGGCGGTGGCGGCGGGCTGGGAGGAGGCGGCGGCGGCGGGCTTGGCGGAAGCGGCGATGGCGGGGACGGAGGCTGCGGGCTGGGCGGGGGCGATGGCGGCGGGCTGGGTGGTGGCGGTGGCGGCGGGCTGGGAGGAGGCGGCGGCGGCGGGCTGGGCGGGAGCGGCGATGGCGGGGACGGAGGCTGCGGACTGGGCGGGGGCGATGGCGGCGGGCTAGGTGGTGGCGGTGGCGGCGGGCTGGGAGGAGGCGGCGGCGGCGGGCTGGGCGGGAGCGGCGATGGCGGGGACGGAGGCTGCGGGCTGGGCGGGGGCGATGGCGGCGGGCTGGGTGGTGGCGGTGGCGGCGGGCTGGGAGGAGGCGGCGGCGGCGGCTGGGCGGGAGCGGCGATGGCGGGGACGGAGGCTGCGGGCTGGGCGGGGGCGATGGCGGCGGGCTGGGTGGTGGCGGTGGCGGCGGGCTGGGAGGAGGCGGCGGCGGCGGCTGGGCGGGAGCGGCGATGGCGGGGACGGAGGCTGCGGGCTGGGCGGGGGCGATGGCGGCGGGCTGGGTGGTGGCGGTGGCGGCGGGCTGGGAGGAGGCGGCGGCGGCGGGCTGGGCGGGAGCGGCGATGGCGGGACGGAGGCTGCGGGCTGGGCGGGGCGATGGCGGCGGCGGGCTGG